>JAGYYJ010001094.1:150000-152500 GCA_019671005.1 Hibiscus mutabilis
GAACCTTGCCCGATATAGGGAACCTGGTAGCGGAGCTTTTTTCGGCAAAGCATAGACATCTACTCATCCTTACCCTTGGCGGACCATGCCCGGGAGGAAGTCGGTTCTGATTCCCCCAGCCCCATCGATTCCATTCATTCGAATTTTTGCCGTAAATCCGAATTTTCCCCGACGAGCCCACGAATGGAATAGATGGGGGGGCACACTGACGCCCTGACGCCTGGGCGCCCACCTCGCTAGGGGGGCTGAGGCCCGACACCCAGGGCGGGGTGCCGGGGGCCGCGGATCACTACCCCTAAAGAGCTAAAAAAACATTCCAGCTCTGCCTCCAGTAGACATTGGCATGTCTGAAATGGGGACACCTTCTCTCAGCACCCTGATGGTGGCCACGCGGGGGCCTAGGACCCCCGATGGTGTGCCCCCCCCCCCGCACACTGGGGGCCTGCCTCCCACCGATGTTGTGCGGTGCTGCCGCACCTGGGGCCTGACACCGGCCGATGGTGTGCGAGGCCCCCGCACCCTAGGGCCTGACACCGCCCGATGTTGTTCGAGCCCCCCGCACCCTAGGACCTGCCTCCCACCGATGGTGTGCGGTGCTGCCGCACCAAAGGACCCTGTTCTGCCCGATGGTGTTCGAGGCACCCGCACCCTATGGCCTTCCTCCCACCTATGGTGTGCGGGGATGCCGCACCGTAGGGCCTGCATGTTGCCGATGGTGTGCCTTGCCCCGCACCCTAGGGCCTGCCTCTGCCGATGGTGTGCCTTCCTCCCCCCGAGGGGCCTTTGTGGCCGCCCATGGGGTGCTTGGCTGTCGCACCCCGAGGGTTTTTTTTTTTTGAAAGATGGATTGTATTTCATTAGCCATAAACGGCGTCATCAATTACAAAGTTAGAAATACAATCCGGAACTTCATACGAGAAAGTAAAAGGCTCAATACAATTTTATGCCCCAATGTGCCGATAGGGTCGGAGGGTTCCATGTCTGGAATGGGGACACTTTTTCTTCCAAGCACGGTAGGGTCGAGGCTTTGGCACCACGGGAGCCTAGATGGTGCCGTTGAAGTGCATGCCTCCGCACCGTTGGGGTCGTCGGCTGCTGCTCTTTTCGATGGGGCAACAAGGGGCCTTGTTCCCTTAACCAATTCGGTTAAGTGAGGCATGTCGTTCTTTATCGTCACCGATGTTTCCAAGTTGTTCGGGAATGGTGAGGGCGATCACGATTTTAGTCTAACGGCCATCCACCGTTGAACCTATCCGGAGGTGGTGGTGGGCGATGGCGTCCATCCACCTAGGAACCGGCCCGAGACATTAGTGATATTGGACATTCCCCATGGAGGGAGTGGGGGGGGGGGGACGGAGTGGGGAGGGTCGTTTTGCCTTCGTTTAGCCTCGCCGGCCTCGCCGGAGACTCGCCGGGCACCACCGGGAACCTGGCCGGCGGTGGGGGGTGCTCGTGTGTGGGGGCTGGGCGAGGTGGTGCCCTACAATTGGCCACAGGAACCCCAGGGTGCCTCAAGGTTGCCCAACACTCTCCCCCCCTAAAGAGCTAAAAAAACATTCCTGGTTTGCTACCAGTAGACATATCCATGTCTGAAATGGGGACACGACTGCCAACACCCCGATGGTGTGCGAGACTCCCCCCCCCCAGGGCCTGCGTCTCGCCGATTGTGTGGCCATGCTGCCTGCATCCGCCCGATGGTGACCGAGGCTGCCGCCCATCCGCCCGATGGTGACCGAGGCTCCCCCCCCTTGTTCCCCGAGGTGCCTGCATCCGCCCGATGGTGACCGAGGCTCCCGCACCCAAGGGCCTTGTTCCCCCGATGGTGACCGAGGCTCCCGCACCAAAGGGCCTTGTTCCCCCGATGGTGACCGAGGCTCCAGCACCATAGTGCCTGGTTCCCCCGATGGTGGTGGCTCCCCGAGGCGGCCTGGTTGCCGATGGTGTTCGTGCCTGGTGCCTTGTTCCCCGATGGTGACCGAGGCTCCCGCACCCAGGGCCTGGCCCGATGGTGACCGAGGCTCCCCCCCGGCCTTGTTCCCCGATGGTGACCGAGGCTCCCGCAGCCAAGTGCCTGGTTCAGCCGATGGTGACCGAGGCTCCCGCAGCCCAGGGCCTGGTTCACCCGATGGTGACCGAGGCTCCCGCACCCAAGGGCCTTGTTCCCCCGATGGTGACCGAGGCTCCCGCACCCCAGTGCCCGCATCCACCCGACGGTGACCGAGGCCCCCGCACCACAGGGCCTTGTTCCCCCGATGGTGACCGAGTCACCCGCACCCAAGGGCCTTGTTCCCCGATGGTGACCGAGGCTCCAGCACCATAGTGCCTGGTTCCGCCCGCCTGGTTCCGTTCCCGATGGTGACCGAGGCTCCCGCACCCAGTGCCTGGTTCCCCCGATGGTGACCGAGGCTCCCGCACCCAGTGCCTTGTTCCCCCGATGGTGACCGAGGCTCCCCCCAGTGCCCCGAGTGCCTGGTTCAGCCGATGGTGACCGAGGCTTGTT
>JAGYYJ010001094.1:160000-162500 GCA_019671005.1 Hibiscus mutabilis
CTTGGCGGACCATGCCCGGGAGGAAGTCGGTTCTGATTCCCCCAGCCCCATCGATTCCATTCATTCGAATTTTTGCCGTAAATCCGAATTTTCCCGACAGCCCACGAATGGAATAGATGGGGCTAACTGACTGACGCTGGGGCCCACCTCGCACCCTAGGGGCTGAGGCCCGACACCCCAGGGCGGGGTGCCGGGGGCCGCGGATCACTACCCCTAAAGAGCTAAAAAAACATTCCAGCTCTGCCTCCAGTAGACATTGGCATGTCTGAAATGGGGACACCTTCTCTCAGCACCCTGATGGTGGCCAGCGGGGGCCTAGACCCCCCCCGATGGTGTGCGAGCCCCCCCCGCACACTAGGGGCCTGCCTCCCACCGATGTTGTGCGGTGCTGCCGCACCTAGGGGCCTGACACCGGCCGATGGTGTGCGAGCCCCCCCACCCCTAGGGCCTGACACCGCCCGATGTTGTTCGAGCCCCCGCACCCCTAGGACCTGCCTCCCACCGATGGTGTGCGGTGCTGCCGCACCAAAAAGGACCCTGTTCTGCCCGATGGTGTTCGAGGCACCCCGCCCCTATGGCCTTCCTCCCACCTATGGTGTGCGGGGATGCCGCACCGTGCATGTTGCATGTTGCCGTTGCCGATGGTGTGCCTTGCCCCCCGCCCCCTAGGGCCTGCCTCTGCCGATGGTGTGCCTTCCCTCCCCGAGGGCCTTTGTGGCCATGGGGGGTGCTTGGTGTCGCACCCCAGGGTTTTTTTTGAAAGATGGATTGTATTTCATTAGCCATAAGCGGCGTCATCAATTACAAAGTTAGAAATACAATCCGGAACTTCATCACGAGAAAGTAAAAGGCTCAATACAATTTTTTATGCCCCAATGTGCCGATAGGGTCCGAGGGTTCCATGTCTGGAATGGGGACACTTTTTCTTCCAAGCACGGTAGGGTCCGAGGCTTTGGCACCACAGGAGCCTAGATGGTGCCGTTGAAGTGCATGCCTCCGCACCGTTGGGTCTTCGTAGGCTGCTCTTTTTCGATGGGGCAACAAGGGGCCTTGTTCCCTTAACCAATTCCGGTTAAGTGAGGCATGTCGTTCTTTTATCGTCACCGATGTTTCCAAGTTGTTCGGGAATGGTGAGGGACGATCACGATTTTAGTCCTAACGGCCATCCACCGTTGAACCTATCCGGAGGTGGTGGTGGGGCGATGACGTCCATCCACCTAGGAACCCGACCGAGACATTAGTGATATTGGACATTCCCCATGGAGGGAGTGGGGAGGGGAGGGACGGAGTGGGGAGGGTCGTTTTGCCTTCGTTTAGCCTCGCCGGAATCTCGCCGGAGACTCGCCGGAGCACCGCCGGGAACCTGGCCGGCGGTGGAGGGGGTGCTCCGGTGACGGGGGACTGGGCCGAGGGTGGTGCCCTACAATTGGCCACAGGAACCCCAGGGTGCCTCAAGGTTGCCCAACACTCTCCCCCCCTAAAGAGCTAAAAAAACATTCCTGGTTTGCTACCAGTAGACATATCCATGTCTGAAATGGGGACACGACTGCCAACACCCCGATGGTGTGCGAGACTCCCGCACCCAAGGGCCTGCGTCTCGCCGATTGTGACCGAGGCTGCCGCACCCAGGTGCCTGCATCCGCCCGATGGTGACCGAGGCTCCCGCACCCTAGGGCCTGCCTCCTGCCGATGGTGACCGAGGCTCCCGCACCAAAGGGCCTTGTTCCCCCGATGGTGACCGAGGCTCCAGCACCATAGTGCCTGGTTCCGCCCGATGGTGACCGAGGCTCCCACCAGGTGCCCACCCAGTGCCTGGTTCCGCCATGGTGACCGAGGCTGGTGAGGGCCTTGTTCCCCAGTGCCTTGTTCCCCCGATGGTGACCGAGGCTGCCCCAAGGCCTGGTTCCCGATGGTGACCGAGGCTCCCCCAGGGCCTGGTTCCCCGATGGTGACCGAGGCTCCCGCAGCCAAGTGCCTGGTTCAGCCGATGGTGACCGAGGCTCCCAGCCCAGGGCCTGGTTCCCCGATGGTGACCGAGGCTCCCCACCCCAGGGCCTTGTTCCCCGATGGTGACCGAGGCTCCCGCACCCCAGTGCCCGCATCCACCCGACGGTGACCGAGGCCCCCGCACCCAGGGCCTTGTTCCCCCGATGGTGACCGGGCTCCCCACCCAGGGTCTTGTTCCCCCACCAAGGGCCTTGTTCCCCGATGGTGACCGAGGCTCCAGCACCATAGTGCCTGGTTCCGCCCGATGGTGACCGAGGCTCCCGCAGCCCGGTGCCTGGTTCAGCACGATGGTGACCGAGGCTCCCGCACCCAGGGCCTTGTTCCCCGATGGTGACCGAGGCTCCCCAGCCAGTGCCTGGTTCAGCCGATGGTGCCTGGTTCAGCCGATGGTGACCGAGGCTTCCGCAGCCCAGGGCCTGGTTCACCCGATGGTGACCCCACCCAAGGGCCTTGTTCCCCCGATGGTGACCGAGGCTCCCGCACCCCAGTGCCC
>JAGYYJ010003154.1:5000-159454 GCA_019671005.1 Hibiscus mutabilis
TCAAAAAACCCCAAAACCCTAAAACTTTTCAAAATAAACTTTATATTTAGATTATGTAACTAGGATTTTAAAATTATATGTTTGGATGTTAGATTATGTAATTTGAACTTTTAAATTTGTGTATGTTGTTTTTTTAATTTAATAATTTGAAAATAGTAAAATTTCGGGTACCCAATACCCGAATTTCTGGGTACCCGGGTATTCAGGTACCCGCAAATCTCAGGTCGGGACACGGGCCGCATTATCAATTACCCGAAGGTTCGGGTACCCGGATTTGAACACCCCTAATTGGAAGTTTGATTATCAAATTGAATAATTGATCAAAGTTTAGTGACCATTTGTAAACTTTGCCCTTAAATTAAAGTGAAGGTAGGAATTATTACAGTAATGAAAGTTTAATTATTTTTTAATTAAAAACTAAAAGAAAATCTAAAAAAATAATATAAAAATTATTTTTAAGATTTTATTCTAAAAGGGGATAATAACACTTTTGATCCTTAAGATTTTAAAACTAATTAAAATAGTTAATGGTACATTGTGGTACATATAAATAGTGGTACATTGCGGTACATGTCATTTATTGTAGAATTATCCATATATTGATTATATGTCGAACAATTATTTATTTTATAACTATAAAACTACTTTGAAATTTGTTATTAGCTTCTAATTCTAAATGTATTTTTTATTTTTTATTTTTTATAAAAAAAATTGTAAGACACTTAAAATCAATACAATCGTTTTTAAAAGCTCGTAATCAAATATATGAAATCAGGAAATTTGATTCAAACATGTTTTAAGGTCGTTTCGTTGAGGTTTTAGACGAGCAGGTCTAAAACGGCCCTACAATGGGGCCGTTTTAATTTTAACCGAGTAAAAAGTGCAAAAATTGAGGTTTTTCAATACAATCAATTTTAAAAGCTCGTAATCAAATATATGAAATCATAAAATTGGATTCAAACATATTTTAAGGTCGATTCATGAAGGTTTTAGATGAGCAGGTCTAAAACGACCTTACAATGGGCCCGTTGTAATTTTAACTGAGTAAAAAGTGCAGAAATTGAGGTTTTTCAATATAATGATTTTTAAAAGCTCGTAATCAAATATATAAAATCATAAAATTTGATTCAAACTTGTTTTAAGGTTGCTCCATTGATGTTTTAGACAAACAGGTCTAAAACAACCTTACAATGGGCTCGTTGTAATTTTAACCGAGTAAAAAGTGCAGAAATTGAGGTTTTTTAAAACAATCATTTTTAGAAGCTTGTAATCAAATATATGAAATCATAAAATTTCATTCAAACATGTTTTAAGGTCTTTTCGTTGAGGTTTTAGATGGGCAGGTCTAAAACGGCCCTACAATGGGCCCGTTGGAATTTTAACGGAGTAAAAAGTGCAGAAATTTAGGTTTTTCAATATAATCGTTTTTAAAAGCTCGTAATCAAATATATGAAATCATAAAATTTGATTCAAACAAGTTTTAATTTCATTTCGTTGAGGTTTTAGACGAGCATGACTAAAACGGCCTTACATGGTCCCGTTGTAATTTTAACTTAGTAGAAATTGAGGTTTTTAAATACAATCATTTTTAGAAGCTTGTAACCAAATATATGAAATCATAAAATTTCATTCGAACATGTTTTATGGTCTTTCCGTTGAGGTTTTAGATGAGCGGGTCTAAAACGACCCTACAATGGGCCCGTTTTAATTTTAACTGAGTAAAAGTGTAGAAATTGAGGTTTTTCAATACAATCATTTTTAAAAGCTCGTAATCAAATATCTTCAAGGCTTATGAAAATATAATTCTAAAAGGGCTTAAACGAAAAATAAGTGTTAAAATTATCTCTTTTGAACTGTAAGTACTTAAAGTATGTTTTGTAAAAATAGGTAGGTAAAGTTTCAACTGTTACAAATTTAAGTGTCCGTTTATCTATGACCGTTTAAAAAAAATATTGTCCAATCAGAATGAGACACGTGGTAGGAATATTAATTTTTTTAAATTTTTGAAGAAAAATTATAAGGTTTCAAAAATCTTCAAACCAGTCCTTAAATCCCTAAAATAACATAATCCCCAAATCTTCACCGTTGTCGCCGCTGAACTCAGTCGTTCATTTCTCCTAATGTGTCGTCATTGGAAATCTGCGAACGATGTGTCAATCGAACGACTATTTAACATTCGTCGCTCAATGTTTGACTGGCACACCATTCGCTGATTTCTAATAACACGTCCGGGAAATGGTCGGTTCATTCTGGCGACCAAAAGCGTGAGGTCAGCGACGGCGACGGCGATCGGCGTCTGTAGCAATGCAGATTTAGGAACTATTTTATAAATTTTTAGAATTTTAAGATTTTTTGGAAATTTATTAAAAACAAAAACAAATTAAAAAATTATAAATTAAAATATGACTCATGCCAAATTTTTATTGGTTAATAGATTTTCTAACTGCAGTTAACTATTGGCCCATAAAATTATAACGGTTGAAACTTCAAGTACATATTTTTACAAAAAATACTTTAAGCACCGAGAGTTCAAAAGTGATATAGTTTATGCACTTATTTTTCATTTAAACCTTTTAAAAGCGCTACAAAATATTCGAAACCTAAAACTTAAATCATATTATAAAATTATTACTATGTTTCATTTGAGTTTAATATTCTTTCCTCCGTTTAATTTTAAGAATGATTTCTGCGTTGAACCCTAATTTTAAATCTCTTTAAAATCTAAAGTATGAATTCCTCATCAGACAAATAAATGAGTAATGATGAGAGGGAGAATTTTTCCCAGCTAAAACGGCATTATGTAGCAATCAAGTAAATTGCAAATGCAAACTGCAAGCACATATATATATCATCTTTAATTTGATTTCCATTTCCAAACGTGGGTGGCAACATCTGCTTACGTCTTACCTAAGACATGGTTTAATGGGTTATAGAGCCGCCCAGTGTGCTCCACTACTTTGATATTTATTACAACGTGCGTCCCAATCATGGCAACAATAAATTTTCATTTCATTCGGAGATGAGATAACATAGATTAGTCTTCACCCAATCTTTAGGTTAATTACAAATGAAGAGATGTTTGATGTGGAGAAAACCCACTTTTGCTTTTTACTTGCTATAGATGCATGCCTTTCTCATGTATGAATGAGTATGTCTTTGAAAATAAAACGAGATATGGAGTGGGATGAATGTGAGAAGAGGAAGGGAAAAGACACAATCATTTGATTTTAATGTGTAGCGGGGATGGACACTCAAAGGCAAAATTGTCTTATTTGGCTGTATCTGATCATACGACAATCTGATGTAAATTGTAATGTGAAAGCCCATCATCACTTCTACTTGAGGGCAGATAGGCCATTGATTGTGTACATCAAATCCTTTATAGCAAGAATTTTGATGGATCTATCTATCACATGTTCACCCTTTTTTTTCTTGTCTTCATGCAATCTGGGATTTCTATCATCTTCATAGAAGAAAAGCAAAGATTCCCCCTTGGCTTGTTTTCATAAATTTTCGCATCAACGTATTCGTATTGGGGTCAATCTCCAAACTAACATCATTTTTAGGAGTGAGTGTTCGATCGAGTCGAGTGAAAAAATTTCAAGTTATTCGAGTTGACGCGTTATATTTTATAACTCAAACTTTATTTGAAATTTTTTCGATTCGAGTCGAGTTTTCGAGTTCCTATAAAAAATTAATTGAAAATTGAGGGACTCGTCTCGAATTTAAAAATAAATCTACTAATTATTAAAAATTTCGAGTTTTTCGAATTTCTATTTTACAACTCAAACTTTATTTGAAATTTTTCGAGTCGAGTCGAGTCAAGTCTATGAAATTTCGAGTCGAGTCAAGACGAGTCGATTATTTTCACCTCGAGTCGAGTTATTCGATTTTTTCGAGTCGAGTCGAGTTTTGTTCACCTCTAATCATTTTAGGCCAAATTTATCAAAATAGCATTTCAAAGTCAATATTTCTCAAACTAATATTATTACAATAAATTCGCCGCATAAATATGGTGAACTAAAAAAAATTTCCCCTGTTTATTAACTTATATAGACTTAATTAGAGTATATACCTTTGTTTCTTATCAATGTGAGATTCTTGAAGTTAAAATATAGGAACAAACTCTTTAATTTAGGGTTCAAAGTTTAGGAGTTAAGGTTGTAAGGTTTAAAATTTAGGGTATAGGGTTTAGGTTTTTAGAGTTAGTGTTAGAAATTTAAGATTTTAGTGTATTAAAATTTTACCCTTATTAAAATTAGTAAAATTAGTAGGTTAATTACTGTGTAAATAAGTAAAGAAAAGAAATAGAAGCATCTTAAATGAGACTGGACGGAAAGGGAATTAATATACTCCAAACCATATGATATAACAATAAAGAAGACAATTAAAGCCGAGAAATTAATAATATGTTATATGTTCCAAACTAATCCAAAGTACAAGTAAAAAAACAAACAAATTAAATGAAGGGAGGTTACAGGGCATGCAAACAAAATCACGAGACATATCGTGGTCTAGTAACTCCATCACCTTGACGGTGGTAGGTGTATGCATATTGGAATGGAGATCGTTGTTATTATAGCACTGCCAAAGCCAAGAGGAGCTTCCCAAGTGGACATCCATCTCTTGGCCGCCGCCACTACTTGCATCATCTCTACAATTTGGAATTGGATCCTGTGATTGTGAAGAATTAGCGGTGGGCTTATTTTTTTGGTTTTTGATCCCCAGCTTCTTGCTCAAATGAGTGTTCCAGTGGTTCTTCACTTGGTTGTCTGTTCTTCCGGGAACCCGACCAGCTATGAGTGACCACCTTAACATAGAAAGACTTTGATTAAAAAAGAAGGATATAAGCAAAACGAAGGAATTGTAGAGGTAGAAACCTGATGCCAAGGAGATTAGAAGGCGGATGATAAGATCATTCTCTTGGTCGGAGAAACCGCCACGCTTGACACCAGGACTAAGATAATTGAGCCACCTCAACCTACAGCTTTTGCCACGTCTCTTGAGGCCTGTAACTTTTGGTATCCGATTCCATTTGCCTTCTCCATGCTTCCCAGCTCTTATATTCACCACTCTTTTCTTCCATCTTCCACACCCACTTTGATGTATCTCAAGACCAGTCTCTCTCTCTCTCTCTCTGGATGTATCTCAAGACCAGTCTCTCTCTATATATATTTTGGCTTACTATTTTCTAAATATTTTTACACTTTTAGGAAACCTAAGATATATTTCTAAACCTGTAGCAAAGTAAAAAAGGATTGACCTTAAAGTATATGGGTCTATCCTTTTTATATTAATATAAAATTTTAAATGAAATATGCATTTGTTAATTCAATTCAACGTTGCTAATTTCCAACCACAAATTATCACATAAATTGATATATCATTTACACAAATGTCAAATCATATATAAGTGTAATGTCTGAACCAAAATATATATTCGATACGAATATAAACCCTAGATCGATATGTATGTCAAATCATTAAGAATAAATACTAGATTTGCGGAAGCGTACCTGAATCCATTGATGGAGATTTTTCAGAGGGTTTGATCTTCCAAGATGATAGATTACCTCTTAGCACACAACTCTCAGACGGGGAAAAGAGATATGCAAGTTAACCTAGATCTCGGGGACCACTACCCTTTATATAAACTGAATTAAAACAGTTTATTAATATTTACAACTCTGCCCCTCATTGAGTTATAAATCTAACTTATGGTATCTACACTTTTAATTCCATGACAATTCAGTACCTATAACACGTGTAACATAATTGGTCACTTAATTACGTGTTAAACTTTATAATAGCAACGTACATTATACATATGTGCCCACTATTATTGAATTTTAATCCAACAATCTCCCACTTGGGCAACATATGTTACACGACAAATGTACGACCTTATGAGCTCAAAAATTTGCTATCATGTAATAGGTATTCTATAACAATCTCGTCCATCAATTATATCCATATAGGATCAAAGCGGTCTTTGCCATATCAATCATGATTGGACCCATCAATGGTCACGTATATAAACATAATCAAATGACATAGATCAATCATGGATGCGTAGCATGGAAATTACATGTAAATGTGAACCGAACATGCCTATTTCCAAATGGTCCTCTTTAAACATAAGTGAGGTCCTTATCCAAATAAGAAAAGAGTGGATTAATCAATACTTTATTTACGATCAGAAAATAACCAAATACATAAATGTCTGAAAATAAACATAAACATAAAGTGAACAAATAACAAACTCCCACTCAAACAATAATATCCTTAAATGATGTAACACCCATATGAGCAGTGTGCTCATGAAAGACCTTGGGTGGTAAACCTTTTGTGAGCGGATCCGCTATCATAGAGTTTGTCCCAATGTGTTCTATGGATATTTGTCCACTTTGCACTCTTTCTTTCACAACTAGGAACTTTATGTCAATGTGTTTTGACTTAGACGAGCTCCTATTGTTGTTGGAATACAACACTGCTGATTTATTGTCACAAAATAATTTAAGTGGTCTTTCTATATTCTCCAAAATACGCAGCCCAGTGACAAAATTTCGCAGCCATATTCCATGATTAGATGCCTCGTAACATGCTACAAACTCTACTGCCATAGTGGAAGAAGCTACAAGTGTCTGTTTGGCACTTTTCCAGGATATAGCTCCACCAGCTAACAGATAAATATAGCCTGATGTAGATTTTCTGCTATCTTGGCACCCAGCAAAATCAGAATCCGTATACCCTACGACCTCCAAATGATCTGATTTCCTGTATGTGAGCATATAATCTTTTGTTCTCTGAAGATACCTCATAACCCTCTTGGCTGCTTTCCAATGGTCCATACCAGGTTGCTTGAGTATATCGCCTAACATCCCAACAATGTACGCAATATCGGACGCGTACATATACCGAGCATACATTAGACTCCCAATAGCTGATTTATAAGGAATCTTATGCATTTCTTGAATTTCAAGATTACTTTTAGGGCATTGGGCAAGACAAAACTTGTCTCCTTTAGTGACAGAGGTGTCTATTGGTTTACTATTTTGCATGCCAAACCTTTTAAGTACTTTATCGATATAGTTCTTTTGTGACAATCCAAGAATACCCGAGATCGATCTCGATGTATCCGAATTCCTAAAACAAAAGAAGCGTCCCCAAGATCTTTCATTTCAAAATGCTTAGATAGAAATCTCTTGGTTTCGTGCAGTAAGCCTATATCATTCGTGGCAAGCAAAATGTCATCGACATATAAAACCAAAAATATGTACTTACTCCCACTAAACTTGTGATACACGCAATCATCAACAATATTCATCTCAAAACCGAACGAGACAATTACTTGATGAAATTTGTGATACCATTGACGAGAAGCTTGTTTGAGTCCATAGATGGATTTTGTTAATTTGCAAACTATATTCTTTGGGTCTCCCGACTCAAAGTTTTCTGGTTGCACCATATAAATTGTTTCTTCAATTTCTCCATTGAGAAACGCAGTCTTAACATCCATCTGATGTAACTCAAGATCAAAATGAGCTACAAGTGCCATGATTGTCCTAAATGAGTCTTTCGATGAAACTGGTGAAAAAGTCTCTGAAAAGTCAATGCCTTCTTTTTGAGTATAACCTTTAGCTACAAGACGTGCTTTATACCTCTCCACATTACCATTTGCATCCCTCTTGGTTTTAAAAATCCATTTACAACCAATTGGTTTTGCACCTTTAGGTAATGAGACAAGTTTCCAAACTTTATTGTCTTGCATGGATTTATACTCTTCTTGCATGGCATCAATCCACTTTTGAGAGTTAATACTTTGCATGGCCTGATGAAAGTTGATCGGATCATCTTCCATCATTCCATTATCATCCTCATTTTCTTGGAGAAATACAATATAATCATCCGGAATAGCATTTCTCCTTTCTCTCGTGGATCTCCTTAATGACACTTGTTCTTGAGGTTCTTTGAGTTTGCTCTTCGGAACAATTACCTCATCCTGAATAAGAGGGAGCTGTTCGACATTGTCTTGTTGAGGTTCTGGATTCACTTCTTGATTGATGATCGGTATAGAAACTTGAACATCATCAAAAGTGATAGTAGGAACTGAGTTAAAACTCAATTCCTCCTCAAAGACAATGTCTCTTACCTTATTTCTCCCTCCAAACTCAACATCCTCAAAAAATATTGCAATTCTCGTCTCAAAAATATTCTTAATTATGGGATCATAAAATTTATAGCCCCTAGATCGCTCAGAATAACCAATAAAGTAGCTTCTTACTGTTTTGGAGTCCAATTTCTTTTCAAGTGGCCTATAAGGCCTTGCCTCATTGGACATCCCCAAATGTGAAAATGCTTTAGAGTGGGCTTTCTACCCACCCAAAGCTCATAAGGTGTCTTTTCATTTTGCTTTAGTGGGAACTCTATTCAGAATGTACGCTCTTTGTCTTTAATGCTTCTCCCAGAGTGACTCGGGTAAGGTAGAATGAGCAATCATGCTTCTTACCATATCTTTAAGAGTCCTATTACGTCTCAAAGCAACACCATTCATACTAGGTGATCCGGCATGGTGTCTTGTGGGACAATACCACATTCCTCTAGGAACTTTGTAAATGGTCCTGAACGTTGTTCACCTGATCCATCATATCTACCGTAGTACTCACCACCACGATGAGATCGAACCTTTTTAATCCTTTTGTTGAGTTGATTCTCAACTACGACTTTATAGGACTTGAACACGCCCAAAGATCGAGATTTTTCATGAATGAGATATAGGTACCCATAACGTGAGTAATCGTCTATGAATGTTATGAAATATTGTTGACCATTCCAAGATGCCGTAGGGAATGGCCCACAAATATCAGTATAAATTAATTCTAAGACGTCTGAGAACGATTGGCACCTAATCTCTTAGTTTTGGTCCGCTTTCCCTTGATGCAATCAACACAAACATTAAAGTCTGTGAAGTCAAGGGACTCTAAAATACCATTAGACACAAGACGCTCAATCCTACACTTTGATATATGACCTAAGCGTTTATGCCATAATGATGCTTGAATTTTCTTTATTTAATTTTTGCTTAGTACCACGTGATTCCACATGCAAGGTTTCATTATAGGATGCAATTGTATCTAACAAATAAAGGTTGTCATAAGCATTTAAATAACCAGTTCCAACAATACTTGAATTTAAAGACAAAGTAAACTGATTGTTTCCAAATGAACAATAATAACCAAATTTGTCCAACAAAGAAACTGAAACTAAATTCCGCCTAAAAGACGGAACAACAAAAGTGTCTTTCAAATCCAAATAAAAACCAGTTCCTAATAACAACCTAAAATGCCCAATTGCTTCCACTTCCACCGATTTTCCATCACCCACAAAGATGTTTCTTTCACCATCACTTGGCTTTCGGTAGCTCAGGCAACCCTGCATAGAAACACTTATGTGAGTAGTAGCACCAGAATCTAACCACCAAGTGTTTCTAGGTACTGAAGCTAAATTAACCTCAGAACAGACCAAAGTATGATTCATACCTTTCTTTGCACGCCATGCGTGATATTTGGTACAATCTTTCTTCATGTGTCCAGGCTTGTCACAAAAGAAACAATTATTTGGAACATTCTCTTGTTTCTTTTGAGCTGGACCCTTAGCAGCCTTCATTCGATATTTCCTTTTCTTGCCCTTGTCTTTAGAGGCACTAGACAAATGAGCACTTTCAGTTTTCTCACGCTTCAACCTTTCTTCCTCTTGAACACAATGAGAAATGAGCTCATTTAGAGTCCACTTCTCCCTTTGACAGTTATAACTAATTTTAAATTGGTTAAACTGTGCAGGAAGCGATACTAAAACCATAAGGACGAGTAAATCATCAGAAAACTCGATCTTAAGTGCCTTAAGTTTTGAAGCAATATGAGACATTTCCATAATGTACTCCCTTATATTTCCTTGACCCTTGTACTTCATGGACATCAAAGAATTGAAGTGATGTCATCTCAACCTTATCGTTTTTAACAAAACGTTGCTCAATATTGTCAAGGAAATCCTTAGCCTGAATAATTTCTTGATTCTCGCACCCTAAAGGTTTCCGAATGCTGTGTTTCATGATCATCGACTCATGCGATTAGAACGTTCCCACCTCTCAAAATCCCTTTTTGCATCGGGGGTGCTTACCGCGATGAGAGGTGCAGGTTGTTCTTCCCTTAACGCAAGGTCTATGTCCATACAGCCAAGCACTATCAATAAGTGCCTTTTCCATTCCTTGAAATTCGTCCCATTAAGCATGGGTATTGAATTGACATTAGCAGATATTGTGGCAGCAGAAGAACTAGCTGAATATAGAACAAAAGAATAATAAATAAATAAATATGCTCACACCAATAATTCATAAGTAAACAAATAAATTCAAAATAATGACTAATTCCCCTCAAGATACCAAACACAACATTAATATCAAGTCTTTGGACAGTAATATTAACTGTAATCGGTACTCTCGTTGTAGCAATCAAACATTGACAATAAACTATGTTGAACAACAGGTTAATCTTTGGACTAACATATTGCACACATAAATTACCTTATAATTGTCACACATTTATCACCACAGGTGTTATTTGAAATTCGGCCAAATATTAATTTTCCTTTGGGCCAATTAATAAACGCATGAATTACAAAAACACAAACATCTTGATATTTTAAATAAGTTAATCTACACAGAAGCGGCCACTTTGGTGACATTGTGTTTCAATTAACCCACTAAAATATTAGACATAGCCAAAACATTAATTTATCTGTTTCCAAAGATTTATCTTTATACCTGATGATCAAAACTAAAATTTTGATCCAACCGAATTGAAAATATATGTTAAATAAAATATATATTTCATAACTTGAGTTATTTTATGCGTTTGCTAAACGAGCAAAAACAATATAACATTTAAAGGCAAATTCATATACCGAGAATCTTAATAATAATAACAATATGCCGAAATTGAAATTCAAAAAAAATGAATAACTTAAATTATATAAATAGCACATAAACATAATTCCCTTGAATTTCTAAACCGTCAGATTTCATTATATAACCCTAAATTCAATCGAAATTAGATACGTAAGGTTAGGGCTATTGGAGATGAAGGTTGCCGCAAAGTAAACAGAATCAAGAAAACAAAATTTTCAGTTGGCTTTCGATAATGCAACCCACAAAAAGAAAACCTCAATTTCCAATCCGAATCCATTGATGCGACCAACGAAAAACTCAACAAATTAACCTAATGATCGTAGATTATGGATGGGAAAAAAATAGCGATGAAAGATTAATAACAAAAAATATATGATCTTAATGATTCGACATAACCTGTCTCTGATGCCACTTGTCTGAACCAAAATATATATTCGATACGAATATAAACCCTAGATCGATATGTATGTCAAATCATTAAGAATAAATACTAGATTTGCGGAAGCGTACCTGAATCCATTGATGGAGATTTTTCAGAGGGTTTGATCTTCCAAGATGATAGATTACCTCTTAGCACACAACTCTCGGGACGAGAAAAAGAGATATGCAAGTTAACCTAGATCTCGGGGACCACTACCCTTTATATAAACTGAATTAAAACAGTTTATTAATATTTACAACTCTACCCCTCATTGAGTTATAAATCTAACTTATGGTATCTACACTTTTAATTCCATGACAATTCAGTACCTATAACACGTGTAACATAATTGGTCACTTAATTACGTGTTAAACTTTATAATAGCAACGTACATTATACATATGTGCCCACTATTATTGAATTTTAATCCAACATGTAAGATATATATAAGATATATATCTTTTGATATATATCTTTATTTAATCGTTACATTTTTTTTCGAATTAAAAAGATATCAAACTAGAGTTTTACATCGAGTGTAGTCTATCATGGGCTAAAAGAGACAAAAGCGGTGCCGGTGAGTCGACAAAAATAGTCATGCTGTAATTAGGTCTGTTTCCTTCACGGCATATCCATAGTATCTCAGTCGCCCATCCTAAGCCTCGAAGCTTAGCAACGGCTCGAACAAGGGAATTTGTGCTGGAAATTGCATTCTGTTAATCCAAAAGCTTGATCGCCTCCTTACTATCCGACTGTATCAGGACCCTTTCAAAACCATTCTCCCAAGCAATGTGTAGGCCTAGAAGAATTGCCCAAAGTTCTGCCTGTAACGGTCTTGTAATGCCAAGTGTTTTGTTGAAACCGAGTATCCAAGAACCATCATATGTTCGAAAAATGCCACCTACTGATCCAATACTAGTAGATTGCGACAAAGCACCGTCTGTATTTAAGCGTATTGTTGAGAAAATATTTTGATATAACAATTATGTCAAAAATGTTTTGGATTTATTTAAAAAATTTAAAAATAATTTAAAAGGGAGATTGTTGAGAAAATATTTTGATATAACAATCATGTATAAAATGTTTTGGACTTGTTTAAAGATTTTAAAAGTACTCAAAACTTAAAAAATATGTTTAAAATATTTTGACTTTGCACCTATATCGAATACTCTTTCAAAAAGTCAACAAAAGTCAATTTTGTGTGTTTTTAAGTAGAGGTTCCGAAATCTCTTAAGTGGTTTCGAAACCACCATGGCAGTAAGGCCTGGAAACTTGGTTTTTGGTTACAAGTTTCGAAACCTTCATCATGGTTTCGAAACCATGGCCTGTAACGACTATATTTTCAGTTTGAAAAGCCCTGATTTTGAAACCTCTTCAATGGTTTCGAAACCTCTATGCAGGTGAGCATTAATGCTCAATTTTAATGGCTTAAAACGGCTCCAAAATATTCCCAACAGTCACCAACGGCTAGGAACTCATTCCAAACATAAATACAAGCCTTGGAACACTTGAAGATATTAAAATAACATATCCAAGCTTCATGATTAAGAGAAATAGCATTTAAGTCTTCTATTCTTCATTTCTCTTGTATATATTGTATAAAGAGTGTTTTTCATTGTTTTATATTTTACACTCTTGTGAGCTTAATTCTTGTAAACACCTACCTTGTGAGGTTTTCATTGTTTACACAAATTACCTTGTAAAGGGATAGATTCTAGTTTAGCCTTAGTGAAAAACTAGAGTGGTTCTATCATAACCATTGAAAAAATAGGGTTGTAAGGTTATCCCTTTGGCCTCAAAAGGAAGAATTCATAGTAGTGAATTGGAAAATCCTTAGTGGTGTGCTAAGGTAGTGGATGTAGACTCCATTGAGGGAGTTGAACCACTCTAAAATCATTGTGCACATTTGTCTACTATTTTTCGATTTTAGCCAATTCATTCGGGAAGCAATTTCAACCCTCTTAACGGTTTTCAGATATCAATTCGAGCGTGCTACAAGCCCAACAATTGGTATCAGAGCCTCGTCTCCATCGAATGACTAACATCTGAAAGTAATGATCTATTGCTCGAAGACCACCGTTCAAGAAAATGGCAAGATTTGAAGAAAGCCGCTCTATCTTCTGTCATCCGCTCTTCGAAGGAGAAGCATACTTCCAATGGAGCAACATCATGAAGTATTTCATCAAATCTCTTGATTTTGAGATTTGGAATATCATCGAATATGGATATTTGGAAGCTCCTAAGAAGAAGAAGCAAAGGAGTGTTAATGACACGAAGGCAAAGCTAAACGCCAAGGCGATGCACACACTCCTTTGTGGCCTCAATGAATACGTTTCCAAGAAAGTTTCCACATGCAAAAGTGTCAAAGACATATGGGAGAAGCTTGATAAGCTCTATGGCAACAAGAAGCGAGAAAAGAAAGATAATGATCAATCATGTGCAAACCTTCTCTCCAATCCAAAGGTGGATGGTGTTTTGGCTCTCGATGAGCCCGAGGTATCTTCTTACGAGCCAAATTCTTATTCTTTTGACGGGTTACAAGATGTTTTCGATGAATTATATTTGGAATTTGAGACCATGAATTCCAAATTTAAGAAAATGATTTCAAAACTCGAAACTAAAAATGATTTTCTTTTGAAAACAAAGTTGGATTTTGAAAACCAAAATGAAATTTTGAAAAATGATTTAGAGTTTTCAGAAACAAGCAAAGATGTTTTAGGAAAAGAAAATTTTGATTAGAAAGTTAAGCTTGAAAGCTTAACAAAAGAAAAAGAAATTATTTTCAATAATTCATCTTGTCACATAATGGCAAAATGCTCACATTGCCATTATCATGGTCATTCCTTGCATACTTGTCCTATAAAGAAGAGAAAAACTTATAGGATTAGACAAGTATGGGTTCCTAAGGGAACTAAAGACATTGTGGCTAATGTTAATGGATCCAAAGCAATTTGGATACCAAATATCAAGTAAATGTCTTTTGTAGGTGTGTGAGAGCAATGGTGATGATAGAAAAGATCAAAGAATGCTCAAATCACACAAGTGAAGAAGTGGGTAACCTTTATGCTAATTTTTTTATTTATTTGGTTATCTATTCTTTTATTTTAAAGTCTTGGATAAATTGAATTTCATGTGTGTTAAATTAATTTGATTCAATGGTGAAATTCAAACTCTTAAGTGTCAAAATTTGAACCAAAATTTTTAATGGAATGCTTTGAGCAAGGGGGAGTTATATTTTTTAAATATTTTGCACTTAACTTTTTTTAACTTACTCTCCATTGTTATTATGTACTATAAAGATTTAAATTATTTTCGATATAACAAAAAGGGGGAGAAGTAAGTGAAAAATTACGGGGGAGCTTTTGTCAAAAAAAACAATTTTTCAAAGAAGTTTAGGGTTATCAAAAAGGGGGAGATTGTTGAGAAAATATTTTGATATAACAATTATGTGAAAAATGTTTTGGACTTGTTTAAAGATTTCAAAAATAATTCAAAAGTCCTCAAAACTTGAAAAATATGTTTAAAATGTTTTGACTTTGCACGTATATCGAATACTCTTTCAAAAAGTCAACAAAAGTCAATTTTGTGTGTTTTTAAGTAGAGGTTTCGAAACCTCTTAAGTGGTTTCGAAACCACCATGGCAGTAAGGCCTGGAAACTTGGTTTTGGGTTACAAGTTTCGAAACCTTCATCATGATTTCGAAACCATGGCATGTAACGGCTATATTTTCAGTTTGAAAACCCCCTGGTTTCGAAACCTCTTCAATGGTTTCGAAACCTCTGTGCAGGTAAGCATTTAATGCGCGGTTTTAATGGCTTACAATGGCTCCAAAACATCCCCAACGGTCACCAACGGTTAGGAACTCATTCCAAACATAAATACAAGCCTTGGAACACTTGAAGATAGTAAGAGAACATATTCAAGCTTCATGATCAAGAGAAATAGCATTTAAGTCTTCTATTCTTCATTTCTCTTGTATATATTGTATAGAGAGTGTTTTTCATTGTTTTATTTTTTACACTCTTGTGAGCTTAATTCTTGTACACCTACCTTGTGAGGTTTTCATAAATTACCTTG
Organism: Hibiscus mutabilis; assembly: GCA_019671005.1. NCBI lineage: Eukaryota > Viridiplantae > Streptophyta > Magnoliopsida > Malvales > Malvaceae > Hibiscus > Hibiscus mutabilis. The sequence goes on from JAGYYJ010003154.1 coordinate 20,462, forward strand.
TAAAGGAAGAGGTTCTAGTTTAGCCTTAGTGGAAAATTAGAGTGGTTCTATCTTAGCCATTGAAAAGATAGGGTTGTAAGGTTATCCCTTTGGCCTCAAAAGGAAGAATTCATAGTAGTGAATTAGAAAATCCTTAGTGGTGTGCTAAGGTAGTGGATGTAGACTCCATTGAGGGAGTTGAACCACTATAAAATTATTGTGCACGATTGTCTACTATTTTTCTGTTTTAGCCAATTCATTCGAGAAGCAATTTCAACCCTCTTGAAGTTTTCAGAGATTGATTCGAGCGTGCTACAAGCCCAACACATATCCAACCCATTTCCGGGCGTCGCCAAAGACTCCCTAGTGTAGTATGGGACGGCAAAGATGGGGCAATGGTCGGGCTCTCAGAGTAATAACGTGCCCAGTGGACACTTCGGTGAAGGGTTTGATCAACAGAAGAAAGGTGACCATTAAAAACTGTCATTCTTATTTTTCCAAATGAGCCATATAGCCGATGCAAATAAAAGATTCCAAGGTATGTCTCTAGAAGGAACAATGTGTTGGTCGTTTAAATTCGAAATTATCCAGGTCTGAGCACTTGCAAGAAAAAACGAAGCTTGAAAACTCAATGGGATCAAATGTTTCCATACCTCTTGAGCATGATGACAATTCCAAAGAGCGTGAATAATGGTCTCAGGTTCGACATTGCAACATGGGCAAAAGGAGGTGGCACCAACAGACCGACGGCAGCGTTCCACATTAGTCATTAGACGCTCTTTGAAACAAAGCCAGAAAAACATCAGCAAACGCTGCGGTACATGCAAAGTCTATGTTGTTTTCCAGCAAGGATCACGCAGGTCCCAGTTATCACTGACTGAAGAAGCATAGGCAGATCTAACTTCAAAAGTGTGATTTTCTGATAGGTTCCAGATTGGCCTGTCCGAGATATCCATAGAATCAGGACATCGAATGCTCAAAATATGTGGTAGCACTGCAGGACCAAACAAATTTACGATTTTTAGACGATCCCAGCTGCCATGACCATCCGTAAGATCCCAAAGGCTAGAAAATGATGAATTCCACTCGGGTTTGGTAACAAGAAAGGACGCAAAGGTCCCAAAGTTGGTACCCAAGTATCATCCAACACATCGACAATGTCTCCATTTCCAACAGACCAGGCTAAACTCGCACGCAAGTCGGGCCAAGCGGCGCTGATCGCCCTCTATAGGGGTGTGCATGGAGTCCGATCAACACGCTGGTAACCGAAAAAAGAGCTGATATCATCTTGCAACGATGAAATAGTATTTGGCGAGAAATATATCTGCGTCTTCCGTTTATTAACCCGGTGACCCGAATACATACCAAAAGTATGAAGAACATGTTGATTAGCGCAGCTTGACCCAAATCCACTTTTGCATAAAGAATTAGATCATCGACAAAAAATAAGTGAGAGACAGGGGTCCCATTGCGGACAAAACGGAAAGGCTGCCATGTGGAAGATGACACGGCATGATTTATCAGATGGCCCAGACGCTCCTTGGCAAGAACGACGAGATAGGGCGAGAGGGGATCGCCTTGGCAAATGCCTCGGCTTGGTGTGAATGGCTGTGAGAGGCTCCCGTTCCACTGGACTTGGAAGCTAGACGAAGTAATCGAATTCATGATGATACGTCAAATGGTCAACGAGAATCCAGCATCCATCAAAGAGTCAGAAATGAAATCCCACTTCACTCGATCAAACACTTTCTCGAGGTCAACTTTGATCGCCATCCAACCAGACTTGTGCTTAGACAACCACATGGAATGTATTATTTCCTGGTTGATCATAACATTTTCTGTGATATTCCGACCGGCGATAAAACTTATCTGATTCTACTCAATTATGGATGGAAAAATTGGCTTTAGACGACGCACAATAACCTTGGATAGGAGTTTGTAAACAACCGTACAAAGACTTATGGGGCAAAAGTCTGCAAATGTTGTCGGGCTATCACACTTAGGAAGAAGCACAAGAATAGTTCGGTTTAATTCAGGTTCCAACGTGTCACCTCGAAAGATACCCTGGATCATGGAAGTGATCGACGAACCCACTACTAACCAATGTTTTTGAAAGAACTCCGCATGCAAGCCATCCCACCCGGGAGACTTTAGAGGGGCCATGCTCATTAAGGCTTCATGAATTTCCTCGGCAGAGGGAATGACTTCAAGAGAGAGCATATGCTCTTGATTTACCAATGGAAAATGACCAGTTATGGGAAAAGTACCCATGGGGGAATCATTATCTGCAAAGAGATTATGGTAAAAGGAAGCTGCCTCCTCTTTAAGAGTCGAGTCATCCTCGCACCATGTTCCATCACCAAGTTGTAGAGTGGAAATTCTGTTACGTTGCCGCTTAGCAATCGAGCGCCTATAGAAAAAGCGTGTGTTTTGATCACCTTGAGTTATCCAATCCGATCGCGACTTTTGCCGCCATAAGAGTTCTTCTTCATCTAAGAGATGCTCAAGTTCTAGTAGCAATTTGCCTTCCAACCTAGTCAAGAAACGGGAAGGACGAGCGCATAAGGCTTTATGGATTCCACGCAATCAAGCCATGACAATGCGCTTTTTAGTACCCAAATACCCAAAAACAGTTTTATTCCAAGTGTCTGCTGCTTTAGAGAAAGAACGAATGGTTTCTGTTAAAGATGCATTAGGTATCCAATTAGCGACAACCATGCGTGGAAAATCATTATGAGATAACCAACCGAAGAAGTAACGAAACGGGCTGGCAGTGTGTTTGTGTAAAATATTGCCAATCTGCAGAAGAATAGGGCGATGGTCAGAGCGCATACGAAGTAAGTGATGAACAGCAGATTCCGAAAAAGCTTCATCAAAATAGCTGTTACATAAAAAGCGATCCAATCGCACCGACGTTTGAACCCTTGTCCATGTGAAATCTGGGCCATTATATCCCATGTCCCGCAAGCCATAATCTAAGAGAAGATGCTGGAATGCTGTGCTTGGCTTCGAAGAAGGTGCGCACCCTTGTCCATCAGCTGAAGTGAGAGTGGCGTTGAAGTCGCCAAAGAGGATCCACGAGCTACGAATACAAGTTGCAAGTCGACTAAGGTGATGCCATAGAGATTTTCTCCTTGACGCTGAAGGCGATGCATACAGAGCAGTAGCAAAAAGTGAAGAACCTGCCCTCTTGTTTGTGATACGGAAATGAATAAATTGGAAATGAGTGACGGCAATAGAAACCAAGACTGTATCATAACAAGCAACCCAGATTCCACCTGAGAAACCAACGGCTTCAACCCGATGAGAATGCGGGAAACCCATCGAAGAGATAACTGAATCTGCCCTTCGGCCACTAATCCGAGGCTCGACAAAAACCACCACGTCAGGTTTGTTGTCGCGTAAGAATTGCTGGCAAAAAACGAAAATCGCCACAACCCTGTACATTCCAACAAAAGACTTTTAAATCCATAAAACAAAATGATGAAGAAGAGTGGCACTTATCATTCGATCATAGCCATTGCTCGGTCTCCATTCGAGCTTTAACTTGTATCATCACCATCATTCTCAGAGCCTCTAGAGGGTGGACGTGAAGGAAGTGGAGGATTAGACTGGCCTCCATAAAGATTAGAAAGGTCAGAAGGTTCATCCAACGTTGGGCGTTCAACATGCTTCACAGGCATTGGAAGTACAGGAAACTCTTGCACAACATTAGGGTCTGCATTTTCTTGCATTACAGTGGCAACATGCTCTGTTTTGTCAATTGTGGAATCCTGGTTCACATGCTGGCTGACACGAGAGGTGGAGGCTTTAGTTGAAAATCGTGACAGGGCTGGGAAGTCGGAGAGGTTGACAGTGAGCGGCTTACGAAGGGTGGTAGCTTTAGGTGTCTTGCCTGCTGAGGATATCTTGCCCTTGTTCTTAGCTTTAAGGAACGATGGAACAACAGATTTACGAGGCAGTTGTGTTGGCAAAGGAGGAAGAGTAGAATTATCTCTGGGAAAGGCGAGATCCTCATCCGTATCGGATGCAAAAATCGGATTGAAACGTGAGCCTTGGAACAACGAAGGTTCTATTTTTTTAACTTCAATCTGTAGCTTTGCGTTACGGCGAGGGTGTCGTTCGGCTACCATCCAGGGACCATAGGATTCCACAGCACTGTTCATGAGTTTATCTTGATCGCTGCTATCAAAGAGGGGACTGCAGGCTGGTTATCATTTGCTTGGTTCGTGGGTGCAGCAGCTTGTGGGATATCAGCTTGTTTATCAGGGCAATTGTCTTGGGCATGTCCATACCACAGCGGAAGGGACTCGTATTCAATTAATTAGACGTTGCCATTCACGATGATCTTGGAAGTAAGGGGCTTAGACAGATCAATGGAGAGAGCCATTCCCGCGAAACGACCCCGTCGCCCCGATTCCGTTTGGTAATCGAGTTTGATCACCGGGCCAATACACTCACCAATTTCTTCAATTAGGCTCCTCTTGTACAGAGTAACAGGCAAACCTGGGAGACGGATCCAGGCCATCACTTGCGTTGGATAAGGAGTGGTAGTCGTGAAATCCGGGGACCACTGTTGTACTGTTAGGTAAAGCCCAAAGACTGTCCACGGACCTTCAGCTAATACTTGAAGATAGTCAGATCGGAGGCGAAAGGTCACCAGAAAGTAGTCATTTTCAATGTCCATTAAACGTATGGCCTGCTTTGGTTTCCAGAGTTCTTGAATCTTAGAACGTAAAGTGGTATAGCCAATTCGACGACCGAACAGTTCCACGATCAAGGTCTGATCAAGGCTTTTTTCGGCCTGAGATTGGATGCGATCAGAGAACTCGATGGAAGGGATTCCATCAATTAATGTACGGACAACGTCCCCTTCTTGGATTTTAATGTCATCATCCTCAAAGATTTCTTCCGCTGCGTGAGAGTTGGCAGCGGCATCATTCATAATAGAATCTTTGTACGAGGGTGTTGGATTTATTGGGGCGGCTGACTCTATTGGAGAAGTGTCTTTATCGGTCGGACGAGTTTCGCCCCCACTGTCCGGCGGGTCATCATCCAATCTCTTGTGCTTCCGAGAGTTACGAGGAGTGACGACACCCGGATCAAAGGTACCGATCATGGAGGCTAGGGTTTTTTATCGAAGACTTTTTTCAATACTCAGTTCTTGTTTTGATTCTTATTATAATCCTTATATGTTTAACGTCAGCAAATAATGTTTAACAATTTATATTTTATTCTCGTATATAGTATTTAAAATGTTTAACAATTTATTTGAGGTAAAAAATATTTTCAATAATTATATGCATAGAAAACTAGAGGAATTAAATAGCTTCTTAGTTATCAAAGGCAAAGCCATAGCCCTGAAAATGCCCAAGTCCCTTCCGGGAACTGCTGCCAATGTTCCTTAAGTAACAAGCGAGAAGAACTCCAGATGCATGCCGTTGCCAATTTTCCATGCACTCACCAGACCAAAAAAAAAGAAAGGGCGGTGGATTATGATAATGACGAATATAAGCCGTTATGAATTGACAAGGTGAAAATTATCAGCACCAGATGCTTCTCTTGTATGCATTAGAGTTTGTATCTGTAAAGAGATGCGCTGAATCAATTACAGTTGGGCGGGTTTAAACATTTATACACAGCGGAAGCAGGTTGCCTGTAGGTTGGAATGCTACTTGGATCAACATATCTTACTTCGCCTGGGGCAAAGGAAAGATCTCTGTGCCTGAAAACAACACAGATAATTTTTACTTTTTCTTTCTTTCTGCAACAGGATCAGATGTTAGTTCTAGCAAGTTTTAAAGGTTCCGCAGTTTACCTTCGAAGGTCAAGTCCAACTAAACCAGCTTGCAATATCGTCAAATTGTCTGAATCTGGAGACACTATAATTACAGTGTCTTCAGAGTACTGAGTCTCAAGGATAGACATAAGTTGTGTCACCCGCACAAATACATCGGCCACACTTTCATTTGGTGTTCCATCATCTATAGGAGGTGGCTTGATTGTAGAAGAAATGCTATCTGACTCATAAACCTGACCATTTTGAAGCACCCAGTAACACTTCTAAGCTATCAATAATACATACAATAGCTCAGGCCTCCAAAGGATAAAAATTAAAAAGCATAGCGTCCTTAATTTAGTTTATGATTTCTTAAAGAGGAAAATATACGCACAGACACAGAGAAAACATGTTATATACACCAAAAGGGCACTTATATAAAAGAAGAGATGGTACTTCTGAAATGGCTTCCAATTCCTTGCCTTCGTATGCTCCCAGTCCGCGAGCATCAAGGAAGCTGTACTCTGGAACTATATAACTGCAACCAATTCAAATTGTTAGGTACAGCAACTAGTAAGTACAGCTATATTGACCTAATCCTATCGGCAACCAGCATATCCTTATATATGTGAATGAATGCATGTTTGTCTACATAGGTATGTGTATATATATAATCACCGGCCTTCAAATCATAAATTCAAATCCACGAATAATAAGGTTTAAGAATATTCTTGTGACAATCCATTGTCTTGCAAGAAAGTAGGAGAGAAACAAAGTAAGTTTATTCCTCGTTATTCGATGTTTCAACTAAGCCACCAATGACATGGAAGTTTATTTTCATAGAATGTGTAGTATAATTCGCATACCTACGACTGACTCCATTAACAGATGCAATGATCTCAGCAGCCTGGTAAGATCTTTGAGTGATGGAAGGCCAAATCCAGCAGTTCCTTTCGCAGGCCCCCATTGCCTTCAATTCCAAAGCAGCACTCCAAGTCTGCTTCTTCCCCTTCTCTGATAATCCACTATCAACAGACGTTTTAGCTACAGGGTTGGTGTTGATTATCCCGAGGCTCTCATATTCAGACTCGCCAGCCCTCACCAAAAAGTACCTTCATACAAACTCAAACAATTAAAACCCAAATTCAAAGAAGAAAGGGGCCACAGCAATCACTCTTCATTTTTCGCAGGATTTTGTTTTCAAACAAACAAGGAAAATACATTAAATTTGAAAATCCATATAATCCTTTATTCACATCACTTTCTCCGCATAGAGCTAAAATCTTCATTAGCTAAAACCAAAAAAAAAAAAAAAAAGCTTGAAGCTACACTAACCCAATTCATTCATCCACTTACTGGTTTCTAATTTGTGTTCAATTTCCAAGAATTGTCAGCAACCAGCAAAATATAAGTTAAATGCAAAACCCAGGGAAGAGAGATTACCTGTTACTGAGGCGAGGTGGGGGCATCCGGAGAAGGCCACGAGCAGTGGCCACTGAATCAGAGATTGAGAATGAAGATAAGGAGATGGTAGTGAGAAGTAAGTAGCGGCGGTTGATTGGTTGAAGTGGTGGTGGAAGAGAGGGGGATATGGAGGCGGTGGTTATAGTCAGCATTTTGCGAGACTGTCACTAACCTTTAACAAAAGGGAGGAGCTTTACACTATTAACCACAACCGGATGTCTGTTACTAGTTTTCAATTGATTCTCTATTCGGGACCGGGTTTCTGGGGCGTAGATATTTTATTCTTTTTTTTTCTTTTGGCTAAACTACACCATATGTCATTCAATTATAGTTACCGACTTGAAAATGACACCAAGTATAAATTTAATACTAAATTCTAGTTTGTGACTCGAAACTACTATTTTGCCGTTAACTCTTTAACATCTCGCTAAGTCAAAATAACATCGGAGAAAAATATTAAAACCATGTGTCTGGGGTTTTAAACCAATAACCTTAAAAAAAAAAAAGCCAAACCTTAACCACTAAATCAAGGTGATATTGTATAATATTTTAGTACAAATGTTATATATCTCAAACTACTTGGTATTAATTTAAGTTATTTTATGAAATAAATAATACTATAAATAATATAAAATATATTATTTATATATATCAATATATATAAATAAAAGTGCATTGCTTTTATTTTTATATAATATTTATAATATAAATACAATATTTTTTAAAAAACCATAAAATATTCATAAAAATAATTTATTTATATTATAAATAATATATGAAACTCTAAACCTTAAATCCTAAACCTTAAACTACAAAGCTCAAACCTTAAACCCTAAATCTTATAGTTTGAATGTAACAACCTGGATTTCGAAATTCGATGGTCGGTGTAGGCCGAACCTCATGCCTTGCGTTTGGGCCGAGATAGTTGGGCCTTGAGGGCCTTTGTGAGCTTGTGTTGGGGGTGTTGGGCTTGGGTTTTGGTTTTGGGTTGAGTTAGGAGGATGATGGAAGGGTAATTAGGTAATTACTTAATTCTTTGAAGAGAGAAATGTGAGTCCCTTTAATTCCTCTGCAGAAAAGCAAGAGGAATGAGATCACCTTGTCCCCCTCCTTGTTTTCTTCATCCATCCTCCATCTAATCTCCCCACACAATCAAGCAAAATGGGTCAATCTTGGCTAGTTGGAGTTAAAATCTCATATTAGTGCTAGAGGGAAAGTTTTTCCTCATCCAAAGATCTATCTATCAAGGTAAATATGAATGGGAATGGTGGGGTTTGATAAGAACGAGTTTTGGTGAGGGTTGAGAAAGAAGAATGGGAATGAGAGGTTTAGCTGTATTTCTTGTTGTTAAGCTTCTCCTTTTATGTTCATTAACCTTCTAGCAATGTTGTAACTAGTTTGGCAACAACTTCTTGTAGTTAAGAAAGTTGGGGAGCACTCAAAGACTCAAGGCAAAGGGAAGGCTTGAGTTTGGTCTAGGAGGGCTCTTTTCTAATGCTTGGAGGAAGGTTAGTACACTTCCAACTCCCATATTTCTTGCAAATAATGAATGTAATGTCTTGTTTGATGTTGTGGTGCTTGAAATGGTTAAGTATGAATTATTAATGGAAAAATCTAGGAATTGTGTTTAAACTATGAAAAAAACTGTAGGGAACCACCTTAACCACCACCCATAGTCTATAGAATTAATTTGGGGCTTTAGCATACAGGTTTGGGGAAGTTGGTGTGAATTACGAGCTCATAAAACTGATTTCTGGGTTTGAGTACCAATACGGGTTGAACACGTATCGGTACTGTAATCACTCATTTTCACTTGTAAATATATTAATATTGCATGTATATTTATTATATGAATGTTACAAATATAAGGTGATGTGTGCATGTATAAGCTATGTATACATATTAGGGGTGTATGTATGTCGCGTATGTATCTGGAGTATGAGCGTATTTGATTAATATATAGATGTTATGTTAATTATATGTATGATTATACGTACGTATACTAGAATATTATATTAATTAATGATTGTATAATATAAGTATACATTTTCGTATATATATGTATTGTTGTTATAATTATATTATTATTAATATTATTGGGCTGGTAAAATGAAAAATTAAATATATATTAAACCCAAATAAAAATGAAGTCCAATTACAAGTTCAATTACAAGGCCCGGTTGGCCCAAATCTGAATCTCATCTAATTACAATGTGCATGTAACTGTGGGCCGTTGGATCAAGATCTGATCCAACGACCACGATGCAACCAGGAGGTCAAAAATATCGCGGCGCGTGTTCCACCGCGTATGGACCGTTCGAGTGCCCGCGCGGCGTGTGGTCCACGCGCGCGGACGCTTTAATATCGCGCGCGTAAGATCCACGCGTTCGACTCCTCATTGCGAGCTCCACGTGGCAAAATCTGAAGCCGTCTCATCAAATCGAGGCTTCATCCGGGCCGATCGTTCTTCAAGCCATCTCGACCGTTAGATCGGATCGATCTAACGGCCGAAAACGCGTCTGGCCATTTGGCGAGAATGTCCATATCGCCACCGCGCCGATATTGATCCCGTGTTGATTATGCCAAAGACAACAAGCAAAGTGTCGGTTCAAATCTGAAAAAAGGAAGATGCAACTTGCAACCAAAAACAAAGGCAATAATATATATGAAAGCGGGAACTTTTGTAACGGGGGAAAAAAAAACGAGAGTAAGAACAAAAAGGGAGAAACAGAGATCTTGTAATACAAAAAAATGAAAGTTGTAAACATCCAAGATAATCAAAAGACAGTCCAGTGGTAAATTTTTGTCTCCTTTTCTTTCTTGTTTTCTTTACATGCATATACAAAAAAAAAAAAAAAAAAGAGAGAGTAGTCTTCTTGGCGTCGTTTGTGGGTCTTCCCTTCCTCAGTGATAAGCCTTTCGGCTTTTACAAGCCAGATCTGGTGAACTAAAGGGAGGAGAAGACCCTTTGTAGTGTTGTTTTGGTTTTTAAAAAAATATTTTTTGGTTCGTATTTCCTAGATCTAGGGCAAATAGAGGTATATCCTCTGAATCCAACCTAGGATTCGTATTGAAGACGACAAGGGGGTTGTTTTGGTGTATTTTGGAGGCTCGTCGGTGCCGGTTAGCGGTGGCCGGCGGCGGAGAATACGGCGGCCAGCCGCCGGATTCTGGGTTTTAGAAGAACAGTTGAGAGAAAAAACGAAGAACATGGTTATTGTGAAAAACCAGAAAATGAACGAATGGCCAAAAATTTGGTTTCGGACTTAAAGGGGGGCTTTTATATTTGTTTTTATTTTGCTAAATGGGTAAATTACACACTTAATCCCACCGCGTTTTCAATATTTTCATTTTTGTCTTGCCGCATGGTATAATCTGATTTCAGTCCCCCGATTTTTCAAAAGGTTACAATCTAGTCCCTAAATTACACCGAATCAGTTTCTGAATGGTAAAATTACGCCCTTAACCATCCCGCGTTTTGAATTTTTCACTTTGAGTCTGCCCCTTGGTCTAATTACAATTCTGGTCCTTTTAGGTTTTGTTTGTTTCGCAATTTCGTCCCTAAATTACATATTATTGCTCTTTAATTTCTGCCACTGACTTTTGTTTTTCTTTCATTTTGATCTGTATTCTTTGTAAATATAATAATGTTCGTATTATAATCGTATATGTTGATGTATTCTATTATTTTACTTTATTTTATGTCCCTCGTATATGACTCGTATTTTATGTCTACATATATATGTGTATTAAGATTATAATGGTCATGCGTCTTTTATTCGGTTATTCATATTAAGCATGTTATGTTTTAGTTGATTCCTACATGGTGTATTTTGTATTTTATATGTGTGTGCTTTCTTGTTTTTTTTAGGGCTACATGTTAATATATTTACCCTTTTTATACGATATGTTGACCCGTATATGTTGAAATATGTTTTATTACCAGTATGCATTTTTTTAAATATTTGTTCGTCTATATGTACTTATTCCTGCCTTGTTATTTTGACATATTATAGTTGTTTTTATCTATTATTTAGAATAATATGTATATATACATGTTTTAGTCTAGAATATCATTTATGTTAAATTAGTATTCAGGTATGTCAATATTTATTATATTTTGCCATGTTTTACGTTTTTGCCATTAAGATTGCATATCGAGATATAACTTGTTAATGCGGAGCCCTTTTATCTGAGCGTAAACGGGGCCAGTATAAAGCGTAGTGATAGTGGTTGGGCGTTTATTCTCAGATAACGGGGCCCTTAAAATTTATTCGCAATTATGACCAAATTTTAAAATAATCGTCACTTTAATCCGGAAAATCCAATATTAACAAAGCGATAATTATTAAAGTACCAATTTTGGGCGGTGTGGGGTGCTAATCTTTCCCCATCCGTAACCGACTCCCGAACCCTGTCTTTTTGAATCTCTGGTTTTATGGTGTCCGGCCTACCTAAGTGGCCGGTGGCGACTCCATTTTCTTTAAAAATACGTTTTTTTAAAACCCCGCGGAATAAATATTTTATATCCAAAGAATCACGAACACCTTTCAAAAAACACTTCGAAAAGCCACGTTTTTATTTTAGCGATACAAAACGTAAAAAGGACATCGCTCTGGATGGCGACTCATTTGGGGACATTTTTTGTTTTTGAAAAAAAAAAACAAATGAGAGTCAAGCTTTTAAAATAATTACCGCTTTATTAATATTGGAAGTTCCGGATTAAGGTGACTATTAAATTAACATTCGGTCATAATTGCGCGTTTATTTTAACGCATTTAAAATATGGCATATAAACCCGTCTTTTTAAGTGGGGAAAACGCTAATGCTTTCGTGGAGATATCGTTCTCCCGTATGGGCCTAGCAAGTACCTTCGTGGCTCAGTACCTTATGCTTTTCGTAAGGATATCGTTCCTTAAATGCGGGCATAAGCGAATGGGTCCCCCAATTGAACCCGGTTGAAAGGAGCCTATAATGGGTGATGATGGGGGCCTTGCTACTCTTAGTAGGGGACAAGCGAGGACAATTCGGGTACCTCCTAGAACCAAAACTGCATGTAGAGAACATAGAAACCCCACCTGTTAGAGCCATGCGGATAACCTTAGGTTTTAGGCGGGATAAATAGGGTTGTTTTGTGTGTTTATTACATTTAATTTTTTCATTTTATTTATATATTTATCAATTTTATAAAGTCTTGACTTGTTTTCTTTTCGCTTTTTGTTCTTTTTCTCATACATCATTGCATTTGCATCGCATAAAGGTCTTGGATCAAGTGGTTTGCTTGATCGAAAGTCTTTCACCATGGAAAAAAAAGGTGTCTTAGGAAAGAAGAGCTTAATTTATCGATCGGACATTGGTGAGAAGTCAATCAGAAAATCCAAGGAGGCAGTTTGCCAAGCGAGCGCATAATAGCGAGGATACACTTATGTGAGTCTCAACAAAAGCGACTTATGGGATCTTCAAAACATTTGGGAAAGATGGGACCGAAGACTACAAGACTTGTTTCGCAATAGTTATGGCGACATCGCACGCGGTTGTTATATGTTCGGATTAACCAGCCCCTACTCCGAGCTATAGTCGATTCGGAATCGGCTTTTTTGCTGCTTCACCTTTAATGGGCGGGACATGATGCCTACGGTAGAAGAATACACTGCTTTACTTAACCAGAAAAATATCCGGGAAGATTGGATCTCGCGAAGCCTCAAGGAATCGAATTACAACTGCGAAACTCAAAACCTTTGCGGGAATGAGTGCGATTGGGTTAGTGGCCTCCTTCAAATCCGAGGAGATAATCTGTCTTTGCATGGGAGAGTATTCGGGACATCATATCAACACATCCAGACGAGGCAAAGAAAATGGACCTATTCGCTTTAGGAATATATGGCTTGGTGATCTTTCCCAGTACTGGGAACATTGACATAGCCATTACGGATTTGTTTGAGCGGGTTAAGCGAAAAGCAAACCCAGTACCAGCAATCTTGGTCGAGACTTTTATTTCCTTAAATGCTAGCGGAAACATGAAGAAGGGCGTTTTGAGGCTGCACAACTATTACAAGTATGGATTGAGTCACATGTGGAAAGGCGCCGACAAGAGTCTGGGGATATCCTTCCAAGGTTTTTCGCCTCTACGAGAATACTTAGCAAAGGAATGGCGAGAGGATTTGAAAACAAAAATGTGGACCGAGGTTCTTGAGGAACATTCAAGATGAAGACATAGCATGGAGGTCTCATGGCTCGGTAAAGTTAATTATTTTCTATCTGATTGTGGTGACTTCAACTGGCTGATGATGTTGGGATTGCATGGAGGATCGCTTGTGCCCCGCTTTTAGTATCTCGGCAGATTCGGATCACGGCAGTTCATTCCCAATACCGCGGATTAAGCCAAACTGAATTTCTTTTCAAAGGGAGTTCAAAGGAAAAAATTGAGACCATCATGAGGGCTGGGATCATTGTTTACGGATCGGGGTGGAAGGAGATACCGAGCACATGACTACCCCAGATTACGACCTTTGGAGACATTTGAGGGTTAATAATATGATTCTGAATCGATCAAGGACCAGCGGTGTCACTCGAAGAGCTTACAAAGGGTGGTACCGTCAAAGCCGACATCTTAAGGAGTGAACTCGAAGAAGTTAAAAGGAAAATGGACATTCAACGGACCCAACATGCGGCGAGCTCTATAAGGCAAGCTTAGAAGTTGATGAGCGAGGCGGGATCATTAGGCAATTGAAGAAATTGAATGCAGATTTAAGCGACAAAAATACTCTTTATCAAAAAGATGCCCTCATGTTACAAGCAAAAATACAAAAGGCTGGCCGGAGTCAGTTCGTAGCTGTGGAAAGAGAAAGAATGAATGACATCCGTTTGATGGAAGAAGAACGAGAAATTAACAAAAGAGCGATCGAGAAAGAGATTGAAAGCTGCCGTTTGGCTATGGAGGAAGAAAAACGGTCCGCCAAGAAGGCCATTGATCAAGAGAAAGAAAGATTCAGACAAGAAATCAACAAGGGAAAACAAGCTGTCCATCATGAGAGAGAAAGTGTCGCCGTATGGAAAAGAAAATCCATGAATAGCCGAAACAGACTGTTAGAAATGCAAAAACTGTACGATGACACTATTCAGAGGTTTGGAGCAAAGCCAAAGTCAAAATGATGAATTAAAAGGAAAGGTGGCGGAAGTCGAACACTCACTTGAATGTCTTGCCCTTGAGGAATAACCATTTGAGCTGCAGGAAAGAGAACGAGAGGTGGGTGTGTTACAAGCACGGATTGGGTCCCTCGAAGCAATTGTGGAGGATTACAAGGAAAGAATTAATGTGTTCGAGGAAGCTGCAGCCGGAGGGGACACCTATTGGCAGAATAGATTACGCGACGCTGCTCGAATGGTACAGGACAGAAACCGATTACTACACGCAAACCTAATGGTGGACATACAGCGAGTCGCCAGACATGTAAATGATTTAGCTGTCGAGGCTGAAACACTCCGACCTTTTATAGCCCTGGGAATGGAAGAAGCTCCTAGGTTCCTCAAGCTGCTCAAGACAATTGGAAAGTTAGGAGATAGAGCTAGAGTTTATCTATAGGACTCTGTGTTATATTTAGATCTTTTGTACTAGGGATCTTTACTTTGTAACACAATTTTGTTGTAATCAAGACCCTTTAATTCCGTGGAAGTAGTTCAAAGGGTGATTACCAGCGGAATCAGTACCTTGTCTGCATGCATTCTTGCATTTGCATCATAACATTCGCATCATTGTACATGCATTTATTTTTTGCAACCATATTAACAATACGAATATTGTGGCATTATATGTAGTTAACCCGCAATCATTCATCACCTATACTTTACCCGGCTACAAAGAAAGCTCATGGAAGAAAGAATAATCAGTCTAGAAAGAGGGCAAAGAGAGCTCGAGTCAAGGCTTGAAGAGGCCCAGAGAAGCCTTAGTGATCAGATTGCACAGTCACAAACATCTATAGTATCTGACATAACTACATTGCTGGCAAAAAGTCTTGGAAAACGAGTAGAAGGAGAAAATGTTCTAGAGCCAGAAGGTACCCCGGCTCACTTCAAGGTTCAACCAACTGCACCAAACCAAGCTAGAAAGGTGTATATTGACCCTGCAGGAATGTCTTCCAGCTTTCAAATAGGGGCACCTGAGACTCAACCCCTCGATACTAAAGCACTTTATGAAGAAGAAGTGCCGGACCTAAACATGGTCGAAAGGATCAGGAGCTCGGTAGAAAAAAGTGGGAAGAAAGATTTCGCCTCATGGAAGAAAAATTTAAAGCGTTACAATCAAATGAAGAATCAGGAAATGACGCTAGTGACCTAAGTCTGGTGTCTGATCTTGTCTTGCCGCCAAAATTCAAAACACCAGAGTTCGATAAATATGATGGAACCACATGTCCTTCGCACAAATTATTGATGTATTGTAGAAAAATGGCGGCTTACCATAAAGATGAAAAGCTGCTGATCCATTGTTTCGGGATAGTCTAAGCTGGGAGCGGCGTTACGTTGGTACACTCGGTGAGCAAGGCAAATGTCAAGACATGGAAAGATTTGTCTAAAGCATTTTCCGAGCAATACAAACATGTAACAGACATGATCCCTAGAAGAATTATGTTAGAAAATATGGGGCAAAAGTCAATGAAAGCCTGCGACAATATGCCCAAAGATGGAAAGTGGCGCCCAAATCCAGCCACCTATCCCGGAGCATGAAATCACGCCATTATTTGTCAATGCTCGAAAGGGCACTCTTTGACCACCTCATTAATAACACAACACAGTGTTTTGCCGACTTGATCGGGGTGGGAGTCTCTCGGCGGCAATTAAGAGCGGCGAGAATTGATGGTGGGGAAGGGTCTCGAAAGTACAACAAGAGAAATGAAGTAAACACCACCAGCACCTATACGCCCGAAGAACTTCACAGTCTCACAGCCACAAGCACTGTGGGAAAAACACAAAATTCAAATCAAAGAGATGAGAGAGTCACGAGAAAAGAAAAAGAGAGGAGAACTTTCACCCCTACCATTTCATACTCGAGCTTTATTCCCAGTTGTATGAAGCAGACCTGGTCCGACCATATATCGTTACGCCCGTCAATCCGCCCTTCCCGCCTTGGTACAATCCAAGCACACATTGCGACTATCACGGCGGTACCCCTGGACATCCCATCGAGAATTGCCTTGCCTTCAAAAAAAAGCATGCAGAATTTAATCGATTACGGGATATTGAAGTTTGAAAAGCCAAGTGTAGCCAACAACCCGCTACCCAATCATGGGAGCAGAGGAGTTAATGTCATAGAAGAATGCTTTACCAGGAGGATAAAGGATGACGTGTCAGAAATCAAGTCTCCTTTACGGTGGGTATTTCAACAATTATGCATGGCTCGCGTGATCAACAAAGGCATGATAATAAGGCAGAAGGAATGTGGAGAGTATTGCGAATTCCATCAGACTGAAAGGCATGATATCCAAGAATGTGACGAGTTTAAGAAATTGGTGCAGAAATTGATGAATGAAAAACAAATTGAATTCTTTGAAGAGCCCATGGGGAAGGGATCAGACGTACACATGACAGATAGCCCCAAAACTAAATACGGGAAAGATAGACCTTTTATCATCTCTCCTAGGACAGGAAATGCAGGTGTCTCCCAAGGAGAAACCAGCAAAATAAATTCCAAGATCATCATTTCAGCACCATCTACATTCCTATTCAAAGATATGTGACAAATTCCCTGGAATTATGTTGTAAATGTGACCACGCCAGAAAAATCAGAACACGAACAGGTAAAAGAGCCTCTGTTTGGAAGACCAACAAAGCGAGCGATGTGAGCGTTGGTGAGGCAGGCCATTTCACAAGGAGCGGCCGATGTTATTCCTCCGAGGCTTTGAAAGCGGCTGAAAAAGATAGGGGAAGAGTACAGTGATTAGCCCTACGCAGATATTTGGAGAAGAACCTCCCAAAAGATAAATGAAGCCGTGGCGAGGCCCGGGCCAAAGAATTTCTAAAGTTCTTGAGACATAGCGAGTACAGCGTAGTGGAACAATTACGAAAACAACGGCCAGGATCACAGTCTTTGGAGTTACTCTTGAGTTGAGAGAAGCATCGGGAGGCGCTATTAAAAGTCTTTGAATCAAACTTTTGTGCCCCAAGACATTTACGTATCAAACACGGACATGATAGTGGGGCATATTATCGCCTATAATCATATCACGTTCGGTGATGATGAGATCCCGAAGGGAGGAATGGGATCAACCAAAGCCCTTAACATCACTACACACTTTGCAAAGGGTATGTATTACAGAGTCTTGATCGACAACGGGTCAGCATTGAATGTCTTGCCTATGGTAACCTGCAAAAATTGCCAATAGATGGTTCGCACCTAAAGCCCCGCCACAACTCGGTAAGAGCCTTTGATGATGCGCAAAAAGGAACAATGGGGAAAATTGAGGTGCCCCTATTGATCGGACCAACCGAATATGTGATCGATTTTGTGGTGATTGATATAAAACCATCTTTGTTTGCTTGTTGGGAAGACCGTGGATCCACTCGCGAGAGTTGTCCCATCATCATTGCATCAAAAATTAAAATTTGTAGTTGAAGGCAAATTGGTCACGATGAAGCGAGCATGAATTTGTTGCTTGGTGACATCGGATACCCCTACATTCAAAATGATGAAGATCTTTGCGGAATGCTCGTTAGAGCATTGGAACTAGTAAATGCCACATTCGTTTTAGAAGGAAGTCGGATCCCCTACCCCGGGTTATCTAATTGTACCAAGATGACCGTCGCGAAACTCGGGGCGAGGAGCCAAAATAGAAAAAAAAATTTGGAGAAGAAATTACAAGGAAACCTGAGACCCAAGAATATGATAACCAAGAAGGATCGTTTCGGGCTGGATTACCAACCAAGTGTCCAACAGAAGAAAGAGGAATATAAGAGAAAGGAGGAGCAAAGAAAAGCCAGATCTAAAGGAGAAGACATTCCGTGGAGGTCGATGTCATTTCCTAGTTTGAAAGCCACTTTCATCTCCGGAGGGTTCTACCAGCCAGGTCAAGATATTGGAGAGGCAATAAAGAAAAATGATGAACTTAACCAGGAGGAAATACTCAGTAAATCATTTGAAGGGATGTACATCAACATGATAGCTGAAAAGGACCGAGGTAGCACAATGTTGACCAACATCCGCCCTTGTCATCCCGGGGAAACACTCGATAACTGGAGCTGCATTGATCTACCTGTAGTTTTTAGGAATAGATCAGAGTAATGCTCCGAATCAACCTTTTGTTTTTGCCCATAAACTATGGGGATCTCTTGTATGGGGCACCTATGTTAACTTTTTGATTGAAATGAAAATATCCCCACTTTCTTAAAAATGACCAAAGTCTCATTTATTCCATTCATGCATTCTTCATATTCATTCCCTTCATGTAAAGCTGTCTCTTTCCCAATACAATTTATTCTCATTTATTGCAGGTCGCTCATGATTGACGATATGAATGATACCAGATCAATCACGAGTAAATTTGAATGCCACGAGGTCTCGAGAGGAAATTGAGGAAGGATATGATAAAATAGAAATTGAGGTCCCGGAAGAGTTAAAGAGAATGGTGGACGACGAAGAAAGGCGATTATGCCCCACCAAGAAAAGCAGAAATTGTCAACTTGGGGGTGAAGAAGCGAGAAAAGAAATAAAAATAGGAGCGACTATTTCCTCAAAAACCAAGCATGAACTGATAGCCCTACTTGAGGAATTCAAGGATGTCTTCGCTGGACTTATCAAGATATGCGGGGTTGAATACCGACATAGTGGTGCACAAATTGCCAACAAAATCGGAGTGCAAACTAATACAACAAAAACTTCGGAGAATGAGGCGGATATGTTGTTAAAAATCCGAGAAGAAGTGAAAAAGCAATTTGATCTTTGGATTCTTGGAGGTAGCCAAATACCCGAGTGGGTTGCAAACATTGTACCCAGTACCAAAGAAAGGCGGGAAAGTTCGTATGTGTGTAGATTATAGAGATCTGAATCGAGCTAGCCCTAAAGACAACTTCCCTTTGCCACATATTGACACATTTGGTTGACAACACACGCGGGACATTCATGGTTTTCCTTCATGGGACGGCTTCTCGGTACAACCAGATAAAGATGGATCCTAACGACATGGGAAAACCACATTCATAACCATGTGGGGTACTTTTTGTTATCAAGTGATGCCATTTGGACTAAAAACGCTTGGGGCAACATACCAAAGAACAATGGTGACTCTCTTCCATGACATGATGCACAAAGAAATAGAAGTATCGTGGATGATATGATTGCCAAATCCCGAGCAGAGGAAGAGCACCTACAGAACTTGAGAAAACTATTCCAAAGACTACGGAAGTACCAAGCGAGGCTCAATCCTGCCAAGTGTACCTTTCGTTGTTACTTACGGAAAACTCTTAGGGGTTCGTAGTAAGCGAGAAGAGGATTGAGATTGATCGGATAAAGTGAAAGCCATCAAGGACCTTTCACCACCCCCCGCCTTGAGAAGAAGTCCACGGTTTCTGGGGAGGCTGAATTATATCTCTCGTTTCATTTCCCAATTAACCAATCAATGCGACCCGGTCTTGGACTTCTTAGAAAAAATAATCTGGCGTATGGGATGAAGAATGTCAAAAAGCCCTAGAAAAGATCAAAAAGTACGACAAATGCTCCAATTTTAGTCGCACGATGCACAGTCGACCACTAATTCTCTACTTAACAGTCTTCAAAAATTCAATGGGATGTGTATTGGGGCAACACGATGAGTCAAGAAAAAAGGAGCAAGCCATCTATTACCTAAGCAGGAAATTCAATGATTGCGAAACACGGTACCCTTGATGCGAAGGTGTGTTGTGCTCTAGTTTGGGCTACCAAGCGGCTCAGACAGTACATGTTATACCATACTACCTGGTTGATATCCAAGCCAGACCCATTAAAGTTCTTAATGGAAGCGCCAGCGCTAACGGGAAGGATGGCCCGATGGCAGATGCTCTTATCCGAATTTGACATCGTATATGTTAATCAGAAAGCTGTAAAGGGGAGCGCCGTGGCAGATTTTCTGGCTAGTCGTGCTTCGGATGACTATGAGGCATTGAACTTTAGTTTCCCAGACGAAGACTTGATGTGCATTACAACCGAAGAAGAGATTTCAAATGATAAGTCATGGAAACTTTACTTCGATGGAGCCTCCAACGCCCTCGGACATGGGATAGGGGCAGTGCTAATTTCACCTGAGGACGTCTATTATCCTTTCACTAGCAGATTGGAATTCTTCTGCACAAACAATATAGCTGAATACGAAGCTTGCATCATGGGACTGAACTCAGCCATCGAAAGAAAGGTTAAAGAACTTCGAGTGTTCGGAGATTCATCCTTAGTCATTTACCAATTGCGCGGGGAGTGGGAAACCAGAGACCCGAAGTTGGTCAAATATCACGAATGGATCCAAGAGCTCGTCAAAGAGTTCGAAAAGGTCAGCTTCAATTACCTACCCCGAGAAGAAAATCAGATGGCAGATGCATTGGCAACCTTGGTATCCATGTTTAAAACAAACACCGGGGCAGAAATGAAGCCCATTGAGATGCAGACGTTTGAAAACCCTGCTCATTGTTGTAATATACAGGAAGAGATTGACGGAAATCCATGGTACTATGACATCCTACAATATGTCAAGCTTCAAAAGTATCCAGAAGGGGCAAACGACAATAACAGAAAAGCGCTCAGAAAAATGGCAACAAAATATGTCCTAGATGGGGAAATCCTATATAGGAGAAGTCATGATCAAACATTGCTGAGATGTGTGGATGCCCGAGAGGCGAAGGAAATCTTAGCTGAAGTACATGACGGAATCTGTGGAACGCACGCCAACGGGTTGTCTATAGCCCCGAAAATTATGAGATACGGTTATTTCTGGTTGACCATGGAGGGAGATTGCATCGATTACGCCAGGAAATGCCACAAATGCCAAATTTACGCTGACAAGATTCATGCACCCCCATCGCCTTTACACACCATGAATTCTCCGTGGCCTTTCGCAGCATGGGGCATGGACGTCATCGGGCAGATCCATCTGAAAGCTTCCAATGGGCACCGTTTCATTTTGGTCGCCATAGACTACTTCACTAAATGGGTAGAGGCAGCGTCTTACGCCAATATCACCAGGACTACAGTTTGTAAGTTCTTAAAGAAGGAAATTATTTGTCGATACGGATTGCCAGAGAGGATCATCACCGACAACGCTTCCAATCTGAACAACAAAATGATGAAGGACGTGTGCACTCAATTCAAGATAACACACCATAATTCCACAGTCTATCGTCCTAAAATGAATGGAGCAGTGGAAGCAGCAAACAAGAATATAAAGAAGATCATAGCGAAGACTACGGATACCTACAAGGATTGGCATGAGAAGTTGCATTTTGCCCTTTTCGCCTATAGGACGTCCATTCGCACATCAACAGGGGCAACACCCTACTCCTTGGTGTATGGTACCGAAGCAGTACTCCCAATTGAGGTAGAGATTTCGTCCCTCCGGGTCTTAAACGAAGTAAAACTGGAAGAAGCTGAATGGGTGCAGGCCAGACTCGACCAGCTAAATCTCATTGACGAAAAAAGACTAAAGGCCATTTATCATGGTCAGATGTACCAAAAGCGGATGGTGCAGGCTTACAACAAAAAGGTGCGCCCAAGAGAATTCAAAGAAGGGGATCTGGTACTCAAGAGAATCCTCCCTATCCAGAAAGATTCTCGAGG
This sequence comes from Hibiscus mutabilis, assembly GCA_019671005.1. Classification (NCBI taxonomy): domain Eukaryota; kingdom Viridiplantae; phylum Streptophyta; class Magnoliopsida; order Malvales; family Malvaceae; genus Hibiscus; species Hibiscus mutabilis. Next base: position 42,469 of record JAGYYJ010003154.1, read on the forward strand.
AAAATGGATGCCCAATTGGGAAGGACCGTACGTTGTAAAAAAGGCCTTCTCAGGAGGAGCCCTGATCCTAACAGAAATGGACGGGGACGAGCTGAAAAATCCCGTAAATTCTGATGCCGTCAAGAAATACTATCTCTAAAAAAAAATTGGAGAGCTCAGGACGAAAACCCGAAACCGGGCGTCTTGAAGCAAAGGAAGGACTCGAGTTGAAAACCCGCAAAGGGCAGCTCAGGTAAGTTGAAAAGTTGAATATCCGAAGAGAAGGGCATCTTCATGAACATTGTGAAGAGAAGGATTCAGGCAAAAAATTCTACACCGGTTGACAGGGTCATGTATCATTCATATCGAAGATAATGAGGGATCTTGTATTTTCATACTTAACTCATGTGTGTCATACCTTTCTTTTTAAGATATCTCAAAGCCCTTAATCGTAATAAAACCGTGTTTTTGAGCATCCATTCCTGACCTTCTTGTCAATTTCAGTCAAATAAGATAACATAGGCTTATAATGAAACAAGAGATTTCAGAGCATTACTGTGATTTAACCTCGAAAATGCAGGTGATCAAAGAAAACGATGTTAACTCCATCCTCCAGTTCCCTACATAATGACTAGGGAAGGTGAGAAGCTTTAAACAACCAGGTAGGATGACCAATGGCACATGACCTATCTATTCAAGGAAGGCACACGAGATAACAAAAGAGATCTCTTGGGTGAAAACCAGAAGGGCACCCCCTCAAAAAAAAAACAAAAAACAAAAAACAAAAAAAAACTCTCTTTAAAGTGAAAACCCGAAAGGGCACTTTAAAATTCCAAATCATAATTGGAGAAAAAGAAAGGTTGAGATGGTTGAACCTGGCAGTGAAGCGGGGTATCGATGCCCGTAAGAAAAGAGAAAACGGACGTCAAGATCAAATAAGGACCAAAACAAGCCCACCCAGAGATTGACTCTCATGCATCATGAATAGTCAAGCATCACTAGAATTAGGAGCATGTCAATTCATTCATTTGTCATAGCATTTTGTTTTCGTCTCAGACAGGTATCTGCAGATCCAAAGAGACATCGAAGGCCATCACGGTGTGAATCCCAAATGAGAAGACAATGTTTTTACATACAAAAGACACATGTTTTCAAGCTCTAGAGAGAGGTTCTATATAGGAAGAATCCTTCTCTCTGAGGTTTCAGAAGCTGAAAGTTCTATATAGGAAGGACTGACAGCTCCAGGGTGAAGACTCGCAGTTCTATATAGGAAGAACTCCCAGTCAAAGCAATTCACCCATGACACGCACGATTATATAGGAAATCCTACTGTGTCGAAAGCGAAGAGTTCTATATAGGAAGGGCTCCGAGCTTTATTGTCTTAGAGTAAAAGGTTCTATATAGGAAGAACCTGTAGCTCTGAGATTCCAGATGCCAAAAAGTTCTATATAGGAAGGACTGACGACTGCAAGGTGAAGACTCGTAGTTCTATATAGGAAGAACTCCCAGTCAAAGCAATTCACCTATGACACAGGGTTATATAGGAAACCTGTTGTGTCGAAAGCAAAGAGTCTTATATAGGAAAGGCTCCGAGCTTCATTGTCTTAGAGTGAAAGGTTCTATATAGGAAGAACCTGTAGCTCTGAGATTTCAGACGCCAAAAGTTCTATATAGGAAGGACTGACGGCTCCAGGATTTGAAGACTAGCAGTTCTATATAGGAGGAACTCCCAGTCGGAAGAATCCATCAGTGGCGCAAAAGGTTTTATATAGAAGAAACCAGCGTTGAAAGCAAAGAGTTCAATATAGGAAGGAGTTAGGAGGATGATGGAAGGGTAATTAGGTAATTACTTAATTCTTTGAAGAGAGAAATGTGAGTCCCTTTAATTCCTCTGCAGAAAAGCAAGATGAATGAGATCACCTTGTCCCCCTCCTTGTTTTCTTCATCCATTCTCCATCTAATCACCCCACACAATCAAGCAAAATGGGTCAATCTTGGCTAGTTGGAGTTAAAATCTCATATTAGTGCTAGAGGGAAAGTTTTTCCTCATCCAAAGATCTATCTATCAAGGTAAATATGAATGGGAATGGTGGGGTTTGATAAGAACGAGTTTTGGTGAGGGTTGAGAAAGAAGAATGGGAATGAGAGGTTTAGCTGTATTTCTTGTTGTTAAGCTTCTCCTTTTATGTTCATTAACCTTCTAGCAATGTTGTAACTAGTTTGGCAATAACTTCTTGTAGTTAAGAAAGTTGGGGAGCACTCAAAGACTCAAGGCAAAGGGAAGGCTTGAGTTTGGTCTAGGAGGGCTCTTTTCTAATGCTTGGAGGAAGGTTAGTACACTTCCAACTCCCATATTTCTTGCAAATAATGAATGTAATGTCTTGTTTGATGTTGTGGTGCTTGAAATGGTTAAGTATGAATTATTAATGGAAAAATCTAGGAATTGTGTTTAAACTATGAAAAAAACTGTAGGGAACCACCTTAACCACCACCCATAGTCTATAGAATTAATTTGGGGCTTTAGCATACAGGTTTGGGGAAGTTGGTGTGAATTACGAGCTCATAAAACTGATTTCTGGGTTTGAGTACCAATACGGGTTGAACACGTATCGGTACTGTAATCACTCATTTTCACTTATAAATATATTAATATTGCATGTATATTTATTATATGAATGTTACAAATATAAGGTGATGTGTGCATGTATAAGCTATGTATACATATTAGGGGTGTATGTATGTCGCGTATGTATCTGGAGTATGAGCGTATTTGATTAATATATAGATGTTATGTTAATTATATGTATGATTATACGTACGTATACTAGAATATTATATTAATTAATGATTGCATAATATAAGTATACATTTTCGTATATATATGTATTGCTGTTATAATTATATTATTATTAATATTATTGGGCTGGTAAAATGAAAAATTAAATATATATTAAACCCAAATAAAAATGAAGTCCAAGTCCAATTAAAAGTTCAATTACAAGGCCCGGTTGGCCCAAATCTGAATCTCATCTAATTACAATGTGCAGGTAATTGTGGGCCGTTGGATCAAGATCTGATCCAACGGCCACGATGCAACCAGGAGGTCAAAAATATCTGCCAGGCGCGTGTTCCACACGTATGGACCGTTCGAGTGCCACGCGTGCGTGTGGTCCACGCGCGGACGCTTTAATATCCCACGCGCGCGTAAGATCCACGCGTTCTGACTCATCGACTGTAGAGCTCCATGTGGCAAAATCTGAAGCCGTCTCATCAAATCGAGGCTTCATCCAGGCCGATCGTTCTTCAAGCCATCTCGACCGTTAGATCAGATCTGATCTAACGGCCGAAAACGCGTCTAGCCGCTGGCAGAATGTCCATATCGCCACCGCGCCGATATTCAGTCCCTGTGTTCAGATTATGCCAAAGACAACAAGCAAAGTGTCAGTTCAGATCTGAAAAAAGGAAGATGCAACTTGCAACCAAAAAACAAAGGCAATAATATATATGAAACGGGAACTTTTGTAACGGGGGATGAAAAAAAAATGAGAGTAAGAACAAAAAAGGGAGAACAGAGATCTTGTAATACAAAAAATCTGAAAGTTGTAAACATCCAAGATAATCAAAAGACAGTCCAGTGGTAAATTTTTGTCTCCTTTTCTTTCTTGTTTTCTTTACATGCATATACAAAAAAAAAAGAAATAAAAGAGGAGAGTAGTCTTACCGGCGTCGTTTGTGGGTCTTCCCTTCCTCAGTGATAAGCCTTTCGGCTTTTACAAGCCAGATCTGGTGAACTAAAGGGAGGAGAAGACCCTTTGTAGTGTTGTTTTGGTTTTAAAAAAAATATTTTTTTGTTCGTATTTCCTAGATCTAGGGCAAATAGAGGTATATCCTCTGAATCCAACCTAGGATTCGTATTGAAGACGACAAGGGGGTTGTTTTGGTGTATTTTGGAGGCTCGTCGGTGCCGGCCGGCGGCGGAGAATACGGCGGCCGGCCGCCAGATTCTGGGTTTTAGAAGAACAGTTGAGAGAAAAAACGAAGAACATGGTTATTGTGAAAAACCAGAAAATGAACGAATGGCCAAAAATTTGGTTTCGGCCTTAAAGGGGGGCTTTTATATTTGTTTTTATTTTGCTAAATGGGTAAATTACACACTTAATCCCACCGCGTTTTCAATATTTTCATTTTTGTCTTGCCGCATGGTATAATCACAGTTCCAGTCCCCCTGATTTTTCAAAAGGTTACAATCTAGTCCCTAAATTACACCGAATCAGTTTCTGAATGCTAAAATTACGCCCTTAACCATCCCGCGTTTTTGAATTTTTCACTTTGAGTCTGCCCCTTGGTCTAATTACAATTCTGGTCCTTTTAGGTTTTGTTTGTTTCGCAATTTCGTCCCTAAATTACATATTATTGCTCTTTAATTTCTGCCACTGACTTTTGTTTTTCTTTCATTTCAGTCTTGTATTCTTTGTAAATACTAATGTTCGTATTATAATCGTATATGTTGATGTATTCTATTATTTTGCTTTATTTTATGTCCCTCGTATATGACTCGTATTTTATGTCTACATATATATGTGTATTAAGATTATAATGGTCATGCGTCTTTTATTCGGTTATTCATATTAAGCATGTTATGTTTTAGTTGATTCGTACATGGTGTATTTTGTATTTTATATGTGTGTGCTTTCTTGTTTTTTTTAGGGCTACATGTTAATATATTTACCTTTTTTATACGATATGTTGACCCGTATATGTTGAAATATGTTTTATTACCAGTATGCATTTTTTTAAATATTTATTCGTCTATATGTACTTATTCCTGCCTTGTTATTTTGACATATTATAGTTGTTTTTATCTATTATTTAGAATAATATGTATATATACATGTTTTAGTCTAGAATATCATTTATGTTAAATTAGTATTCAGGTATGTCAATATTTATTATATTTTGCCATGTTTTACGTTTTTGCCATTAAGATTGCATATCGAGATATAACTTGTTAATGCGGAGCCCTTTTATCCGAGCGTAAACGGGGCCAGTATCAAGCGTAGTGATAGTGGTTGGGCGTTTATTCTCGGATAACGGGGCCCTTAAAATTTATTCGCAATTATGACCGAATTTTAAAATAATCGTCACTTTAATCCGGAAAATCCAATATTAACAAAGCGGTAATTATTAAAGTACCAATTTTGGGCGGTGTGGGGTGCTAATCTTTCCCCATCCGTAACCGACTCCCGAACCCTGTCTTTTTGAATCTCTGGTTTTATGGTGTCCGGCCTACCTAAGTGGCCAGTGGCGACTCCATTTTCTTTAAAAATGCATTTTTTTAAAACCCCACGGAATAAATATTTTATATCCAAAGAATCACGAACACCTTTCAAAAAACACTTCGAAAAGCCACGTTTTTATTTTAGCGATACAAAACGTAAAAAGGACATCGCTACAGGTACACATTTGTTTTAAACGTAAAAACTAAGGCTTTGATGAAGGGCATACCGGTACACATGGTAGTGTATCGATACCTTTTTTCCCCAACACAATTCTAGTAGTCAATTTTGGTATCGATACGCTTATGGTGTATCAGTACACCAGGAGGTATCGATACGCAGGCCCCGAGTATCGGTACGGGCCTTGAGTTAAGCCTCAAAAACTGTAAGTCATGTATCGATACGCGTAAGTGGGTATGGTACCCATTGTAGTGCATTGATACCCAAAAGTGAGTATCGGTACTCACTAGGCGTTCTGCCCGAAAACTTTACTTTTAGTTTGGATGACCTATAATTCGAGGACTAAGGCCCAATGGGTCTCTAATGGGATAAAATGAATAGTAAAACTAAAAGATTGAGAATCTAACTTCTTGAACGAGCATAACAAGTAATAACTTGATTTTTAAATGGGTGTCTTAGTAGTGAATGTGACTATAAGGATTCTTAATAGACCGGTTGGTAATTATATGCCAAGTAAGGGCATTTCTATGGTTGAGTACTTTGCTTGGTGGGATTCGAATACCCAAGACTTGTTGCAACATTATGGTAAGTGATTTGTGAAGGGAGGTTACCGATGCTATGTGAACCGGGCCTCATTAATGTGTACTCGATGGGGGATTTTGAGTTGGGGTATATGTTCTGATGCTACGTGACCTGGCCTCACTCGAAGTGTATGTACCGACTCTAGGTGACCCGACCTCACTCTTATGTGATATGGTATGGTTAGGCCTTGTGAGCCCTTGATTTTGATATATGAATTGCATGTGTTTAGGCGACTAACGTAGCGCCAAGTACCATTTAAATTGCCATGTCATCTTACTTGTTACATGCCTAAGTTTATGATTTGTGTGAAGCATGGTAGAGTATAGGTGTACGCACTGAGCTTTATGAACTCAGTGTTTGGAATCGTTGTTTCCTTATGCATGTTTTTAGGTGGTTGCGTTGCTTTCAAAGGAGCCCTTCGGAGTAGGATTTCATCTCATCGACGTGATCAAGAGTATAATATTTAGACTTATGGGCAGTGTATTCATAGGACCCTTGTTTTATGTTTGTAACTCTATTTTGGATTTCAAATCATGTCGAATATTTTAAATTAACTTGTTTAAATTGGAGCTCCCATGCAAATGTTCTACTATTTTTTATTAACACCTTCTAAAAAACATGGTTGGATTTATGTAAATGCTTATGTAAGCTAAATCTAGTTGTGAAATTTTTATCTATGGGTTTGGGCTTGAGGCCCAAATGTGATATCAGGTTTAGGGCATTACATTTAGTGGTATCAGAGCCTAGGTTTAGCCAGATCTAGGAAACCTCGGGTAGTAGGGAGTCGTCAAAAAGGGTGTCTAGTGAATACGTGTATATGAGTCAAAGTTGTATTTGTTTAAGCTGATATCCGGTGGAGTAACATTGTTTGTTTATTTGTGCAGAGTTTGAATCATGCCTAGGAGTACGCATGACCACGAAGACAGTTAGGTCTCTCGAGATGAGAGTTATGATGAGGACTATATTCCCGAGGTTGATGAGAGATCAGAGGATGAGGGGGGACAAGGGGCCAATTACTTTACCCACATGCATAGGGCCCTTCATCGCATTGTGAGGTCTATTCCTAGGCCATATGCTACCCCTCGCGAGGCCTTGATTGAGAGGCTTTGCCATCTTGGCGCAATAGATTTCCTTGGGTCAGGACAAGATAATCCGATCAAGGTAGACCAGTGGTTGGGGGATACATGTTGGATCTTATGCCAAATGGGGTTGGAACCTAAAGACAAGTTGAAGTGCATTATATCCTCGTTGAAAAAGAATGCTCGTGCGTGGTGGGAGACCATGGAGTCGTGATGGTATCCTAACCGACCCACTTAGGATGATTTTCTTGACGAGTTTGAGAAGAAATACGTAGGGGAAGCCCATATGAATAACCTGAGAGATCGGTTCACACACCTTGTTCAAAGGAATCAACCTGTTTTTTAGTACGAGCAAGAGTTCCTTTAGTTTAGTAAGAATGCCCCAGAATTAGTTGCTACAGAAAAGATGATGTCTAAGAGGTTTCATAAAGGTTTAAGGAAAGAGATCAATATGTACTTGACGGCCGATCCACCAAAAGTGTTTTCTGACTTGATCACTAGTGCCAAGTCTTTAGAGCAAGTACAAGGGTTGACTTATGGCCGTACTGGAGGTCATAGGGGTTTGAGTAGAGGGAGCCATTCCCACTCCAACCAGTTTCAGTCTCACTCTAGGCAGTATAGAGGGAATTGGAACCAAGAAAGAGAAGCACATAATCAGTCTACAAGATCAAATCATAGGTCTGTGTTTGTTGGTCGTAGTAGGCCTAATTTCTTTTCTTTGGCTATGAGTTCAGGAGGTCTTCTAGGGAATCACAAGCACGGGTGTATGCCTAGTGTGGACGTAGGCACTATGGAGAGTGTTATGGGAATAATAAGTTATATTATGGTTATGGATCACCCGATCACTTTTTACTTACTTCTAAACTTAGACAGGCGTTTCAAATACTTGATTACGCATCGATGAGTTGAGGTACATGCTTGTCTAAGTTCGGAAGTAAGTATAAAGTGGTTTTCTCTCTTGGTCTTGCTTTATAAATAGTTTTATGCACTTGTTTTTTATTTACATGGTTACCTACTGTTTAAGCGTGTTAAAGTATGAGAAATACTATTTTTTAATCATGAAATGATGAAGGATGCACATGGTAAGTGATCCTTGTAAGTATGTGGAAATACTTGTGTAAAAGCATGGTTTGATGCTTGTGGTTTGGTTTGGTAAGTGGCTTTAAAAATAGTGAGGTACATGGTTAATTGTGAATTATATTGGCAAGTGATGTGGTTTAAAATGTTATCGGATATAGTTAGCCGGCTATAGGATTGAGTGTACTATAAAATAAGTCACCTTGGATGTGGAGGGGTTTATATGGCGTACCTTATACTCCATCCAATTACCCTAACGATTGAAGGGTTTATGGGTACTGAATACTCTCGTTAGTGGGGTTATACATCTACCGATGAGTGGTGTTGAGGGGTTTATATGGTGTACCGAATACTCCACCATGGGTGTCACAACGGTGGAGGGGTTTATTGTACTGAAAACTCCCGTGTGTGAACCTTATGTGTGACCGGTGAGATTGTATGAAGTGTTGTGAGAACATTTGTGAATCCGTGTATCCGATGTAATGTTTTGGAAATGGAACTTGGTTAATGATCAATTGTAAGCCAATATAATTGTTGATGTATCATGTGTTGTATAATGTGATTTATACATGTTTACTCTTTAAGCTTTACATATGGTGTGTTATGCATGGGAAGGCTTAAATTGAGGTTAGCAATGTTATTTGTTGTTGGTTAATGATACATGTTGCATATGGTTTAATATGCTGGTTTTTGAAAGGTTTAAGTGCATGGTTTTCAAGGCATGATGATTTAAACGTGGATTGAAATGAGATTTCACTATGGTTTTGAAACCAATTTTAGATGCATTGATGGTGTGTTGTTTTTAAGAACTCCTCACTAAGCCTTGTATGCTTACGCTCTCTTTGTCTATCAATACAAAGAATTAAAGTAGAGGCAGCAAGGGAGCAAGGCGATCCAAGGACTTCAACTTTGAGAGTATGTTTTTCAAGATAGACTTTGCGTAATAAGGGCAATATGAGTTTTCTTTGTGCTTTTTTGGGAGATGTTGTTGAACTCCATGTTTGTACCAGTTCATGTTGTTGTTTTAGAATTGTAAATGGCCTTTGATGGTTGGTTTTAGCTTTGCTATGGTTTTGGGTATCTTGCTTGGCTTGGTTTTAGGAAACATGCCTATAGATTTCTCTTATAAGCATGATGCTATGAATTGATAATGTTTCTGGTATGTTTTGTTGAGGATCGATTCTTGAATATGTTAAGTATGTGTTATAAGCGTGATTAGGTGGTTTAGTTTGCCTAAATTTAAGTTAAACCAGCAAAAATGGACATTCTGGGTCCAGGCATATCAGTACGCGACTAATCGTACCGGTACGGGTAAGCCAATTCAGGCTAGGCATATCGGTATGAGCAGTACTGTATCGATGCGATTTTTGAGCAAAATGGTTGGACGTTTCGGTACACGAGGGCGTATTAGTACGGGCTCAAGCTACTGAAATCTAGGATTTATAATTCAACAAGACCGTACCGATACAGGCCCAAGTGTTTCGATACAGTTGACAGGTAAGTTAGCTATTTGGGGTTTTCTGAAGTTTTGTTTTTTACATTTTGGTCCTTGAAAGTTGTGGATGCAATTATGAGTGTTTGAATGGTCAGAATGAGTTGAATTTTGACATATATGCTTCAAACCTGATTAATTAAGGTTTGGTAACTTAAAATTGGAGGAAGTTCTCTTAAATTTTAGAAATTGCAAGTTGGTCCCTAATTTGTAATCACAAGCAATCGGATGTCGATTTGATGCTCGATTGAGTTCAAGTTTAATCTGCTGCCAAAATGTACATTTAGGATAATAATAAATCATTTAAATAAGATAAAAGAAAAAATAGGGTCGTTTATTGAGGTAAATCTTCCCGATTTACTTTAATATTCTTTATGTAACTCGTTCGGTTCGGTCTTATGACTCGGACGGGTCGAGGGGGTTACAAAGTTGGTAGTGAATGGTGAGTGGAATCCTTGCCTTTCTAGTGTAGTGTCGGCTTTGGTGGCGCATAGAATGATACAACAGGTTTGTGAAGCTTTCTTAGCTTATGTGGTTGGCATGAGTGTGGAAAGTCCAATTCTCGAGAGCCTCTAGACTGTTTGTGAGTTTGCTGATGTGTTTCTGGAGAAGTTACAAGGGTTGCCTCCAGACCGTGAATTAGAATTTTGAATAGATGTGATGCAGGGCACAGCACCAATGTCTATTGCCTCGTATCGCATGGCACCAACGAAGTTGAGAGAATTAAAGAATCAGATTCAGGAACTGTTAGAAAGAGGTTTCATTCGACTGAGTATCTCACCTTGGGGTGCACCAGTTCTGTTTGTCAAAAAGAATGATGGTTTGATAAGGATGTGTATCGATTATTGTCAGCTCAACAAAGTGACGGTGAAGAACCGTTATCCCCTCCCAATGATTGATTATCTGTTTGACCATTTAAGAGGTTCTCGTGTGTTCTCAAAGATTAAATTAAGGTTGAGTTACTACCAGTTGAAGGTAGTAGAAGAGGATGTTCAGAAAATCGCCTTTAGGACGCAACATGGGCATTACGAGTTCTTGGTAACGCCTTTTGGGCTTACCAATGCACCTACAGATTTTATAGATTTGATGAACCGAATCTTTCAGCCGTATCTGGATCAGTTTGGGGTGTCTTCATTGATGACATTTTGGTTTATTCACACTCAGAGGAGGAGCACGACTATTATCTCCGTGTAGTCCTTCAGACTCTGAGGGAAAGACAGCTTTTTCCCAAGTTTAGCAAGTGCGAGTTTTGGCTTTCCGAAGTAGCTTTCTTAGGCCACATTGTAGCAGCTAATGGGATTCACATTGACCCACAAAAGATTCAAGCCATGGTTGAGTGGAAACCACCTAGAAATATCGTAGAAATCCGTAGCTTTCTTGGGCTTGCCAGGTATTATAGACGTTATGTTGAGGGTTTTTCCATCATAGCAGCACCTATGATCAAGTTGTTACAGAAAGGAGTTCCATTTGAATGGAACGAGAGGAAACAACAAATCTTTGAACAATTGAAGGCTTACCTAACAAAAGCCCGGGTAAAGACTATATGGTTTTCAGTGATGTCTCGTTGAATGGGCTTGGTTGTGTTCTCATACAAAAGGGTAAGGTGGTAGCTTACGCCTTGAGACAACTCAAGCCCCATGAAAGGAACTACCCTACCCATGATTTAGAGTTAGTGGCTGTTATCTTCGCATTGATGATTTAGAGGCATTATCTGTATGGAGAGAAGTTTATGATTGAGTAGTTGAAAGATTATGATTGCATTATTGAGTATCATCTGGGAAAAGATAATATGGTGGTTGATGTTTTGAGCCGGAAGTTCATGTCAGACTTGAGGGTAATGTTTGCTCGATTGAGGATGACCAAAGATGGTGGGTTGTTTGCCGAGCTTCGTGTGGAGCCTACGTTGGTGCAAGAGATTAAAAGGACTAAATTTCCTAGAAGTTAGCCAGGTTTGGTTTGAGGGTTCGGTTGAATCGGTTTTAGTAGTTAAACTAGTTTCGGGATTAATTTGGTAAAAAGGGTTTTAGAGCAGAATAAAATTTGGAAAAATGTTTTATAATCCTTATTTAATATATATAGGATTGTGGTAAAGTCAATTTTGGAAAATATATTTTGGAAGTATGACATTTTGGTACTAGTGACCAAAATGTAAAATGTGCAAAACTATTTTTAGTGACTAAATTGTAAAAGATCATGAATTAGAATCTTTAGGGAGCTTTGACCAAGAGTCTAATTAAGACTTTTCCTTTTAATTGGCTGACTTTTAAATGGTTTTAACTAAATAAAATTTTGGAGGGAATTAAATTACCCATTTTGTTTCTTAAAACACATTTTGCGTAACCACCTTTTCTCTCTTCCATTTTCTCTCAATTCTTCTCCAGCCAAACATTCATTTTCTCTTCCAAGATTTGAGGTAAATGTGAGATTTGATTTATTTTTTTATTCTCTAATGATTCCTTAATGTTTTCTCAACAAAATCTTATTGTTTTATCCTTGTTTTCTCAAGCAAATCTTCTCAATTAAAGGAAAAGTCACCATTAGAGGTAAAGGTTTCATTCTTCTCCTCTAATGACAGGTTCTTTATTGAAATTCCCAAGTCTGTGATCTTTTATAATTGATTTCTAATGGGTTTTGATATTGTCTTTATGGAAAATTGGTTTTTATGATTGTTAATTGATGGATTTGGTAAAGATTTGCTATGATCTATAATTGCTGGGTTTTATGGTTGAGATTTGATATAATTTGGTTGTCAAATAATGTTGATTAAGTGATTTTATCAATGGAATCCCGAAACTAGGTAGATTGCTAAGTTGTGATGTGGATATCTTTGAAGATTTGGCTTGTTTATGTGGTTTGTTGTTGGCTGGTGTTGTAATTGTGTTGGGGAAATGTCTTTGGTGGTATATTGATGTGATTTAGATGTTAATCTTGCTGGGTAAATGTTGAATTTTAGTTGGAAAAGTTTCGCCGGTGTTTTTGGGTGTTTTCGGCAGGCGAAAGCTTGTTTATGTTGAGATGAATGTGTGATTAGGTGTTGCTGAGGGTTTGAATGCAAGGAAGTGCATTAATTCTCTATTTTGTTATGGTTAGAAGTAAGGGATGTTGTCTCGCTAGCTTCGGAAGGTGTTGCAGTTGATTCGAGAGCTTGATTTCGCATCAGCAAATCAAGGCTTCGCATGTCAGTGAGTGAGAGCGTGATTTACGTCTTTGGAATGATTAAATGAAAGATTATGGGAGTTTAAACTTAGTTTGAAACACTAGTTTAAACTCGGAAGTAAGTATAAAGGATTTCTCTCCCTCAATCGTGCTAGTTTTTATCGATTTTTGCACTTGTTTTCAAATAACATGGTACCTACTGTTTATACATGATATGAGTATGTTATATACTGGTTTTTGAGCTTGTATAGCTGAAGGATGCATTGTTAAATGATCCTTGAAAGTATGATTGATACTTTGTTAAAAAGCGTGTTTTGTTGCTTAAGTAATGGTTTGGTTTTATACATATAAAAACAGTGAGGTACATGGCTTAATGTGAATTATATTGGCAAGTAATGTTATGGAAATGGTTTTGAAATGTAATCAGATATCGTTAGCCAGCTATAGGATTGAGTGTACTGTAAAATAAGTCATCTTGGATGTGGAGAGGTTTATATGGTGTACCGTATACTCCATCCAAGTACCCTAACGATTGAGGGGTTTATGGGTACCGAAGACTCTCGTTAGTGGGGTTATACATCTACCGATGAGTGGTGTCGAGGGGTTGATATGGTGTACCGAATACTCCACCACGGGTGTCACAACGGTTGAGGGTAACTCCCGTGTGTGAACCTTGTGTTGCCGGTGAGAATGTATGAAGGGTTGCGTGTAAGCCATTGTGAATCCGTGTATCTGATGATATCGTATTTTGAAAATGGAACTTGTTGATAATCACTTGTGAGCCAATATAATTATTGTTGTATCATGTGTTGTATAATGTGAACTTATACATGTTTACTCTTTAAGCTTTGCATATGGTTAGTTATACATGGGAAGGCTTCAATCGAGTGTGAGCAACGAGGTTGCTGTTTTATAAATGATACATGTTGTATAGTTGCATATGATGGTTTTGAATGGTTAAAGTGCATTGGTTTAAAAAGGCATGATGTTTATGTTGATGTTCAAAACATGGTTTGTAAAGTGGAACAATCAGGTTTTGGAATAGTTTTATAAAATGCATTGATGGCGTTTTCTTTTGAGCATCTCCTCACTAAGCCTTGCTTGCTTACTCTTTTTGTCCATCAATGTAGAGAATTAGAGTCACAAAGGCAGCAAGCAAAGGAAGGTGATCCAAGGACTTTACATTCGAAAGTATGTTTTCAACTAGACTATGTTTAATAAGGGCAATGGGGGTTCCCTATGATATTTGGGAGATGTGTACGATCTCCCTAATTTTGGCACATGTTGTGGTGCCTTATTGGTTTTTGTAATGGCCTCTAATTGTTGGTTTTGCTTTGGTTGGTGTTTGATACTTCTATGGTTGCTTTGTCTAGGTTGCATGCCTTTAGATTTCATTCGAAGCTTGATGGCATATATGGTTGATGATTCTGTTGCAAAATGATGTGGATCGATCCTTGAATATGTTTGATATGTGTTAAGAGCATGCTTAGGGGTTTAAATGTGGTTTATGGATTGTTTTTTGATCAAATAACGACATTTTGGGCACAAGTGTTTCGATACACTAGTCCCTGTATCGAATCAGCTAAGATGAAATAGGCTTAGTGTTTCGATACACGGGCTGGCGTTTTGATACAGGCCAAGGCAAATTATAGGCACCGTTTTGATACAGTGCTAGCTGTTTCGATACACCGGTTACTGGACATTCGCGTATCGAAACAGCTCCAAGCCTTTTAGATACACGAAGGATTTTTCGAAAAAATTTTCAAATGGTTTACAGCCAAGGTCGAAGTGTATCGATACAGGGGTGTCTGTATCGATACACATAGTAGTTAAGTTAGTTAATTGTGTTGTTTGAAGTTTCTGTTCTTTACATTTTAGTTCTTGATTGTTGTAAGTGCAATTGGTGATGCTTGGTTGATCTAAACAAGTTAAAATTTGACATGTGAGCATGAAACAAGATTAATTAAACATTGGTAACATTAATTTGATAATAAGTACCTGAATTTTATGAGTTTTGCAAAATGGTCTCTATTTACAAAATAGGACGATTGGATGTCTATTCGACGCCCGATCGAGTTGTAATTTCACACGCTTCCAGTATGAACATGTAGGATGTTAATTAAGCATCTGGTTTAGATAAAAATAAAAAAATAAAGGTTGTTTATTGGGTAAACCTTCTGGTTTACTCCAATATTCCCCGTGTGACTCGATCAGTTCGGTCTTGCGACTAGACCGGGTCGAGGGGGTTACATTTGTTGGTATCAGAGCCAGGTTAGCAATAAATTGGGATGTTGGTGTAATTTTATGATTTTGTTGTGATGTGTAACATGTTGTTTTCCATGTACGGTAATTGTGTTGTGCACGTTGCTTGCTTTATGCCATGTTGAGGGGAATAGGGAAGCCCATTGCCTTATTGTCATAGTCTGAATTATTTTGTTTTATAAATAGAAGTCTTGGATCTTTGCTTGGAGTTGGCCTGACTATTTCTAGTTGGTTTATTATCATGTCTTCGATATTACTAGCACGATGGGTCCGAGGAGAGAGTTGCGACCTAGGGAGATTGCTATTGCCACTGGCAAAAGAATGAGGAGAATGTTGTGAATCAACCCCTTCCACCTCCTCCTCCACCCCCACCGGGTAAAGAGAGGCGAGTGCCACCTAAGCCAGTTGGGTCAGAATTGGGTAATATGGCGCCTTTGATTGAGGCCATGACGGGAGCTTTTCAAGCTGCTTTTGCTGGGGTGCGAGTGTAAGAACCAGTTGTTGGGCAAGTGGGTTTGCCTTTGAAACGTCTGTGTAGCTTAGGCGGTGTTGAGTTTCGTGGTTTGTCACCCAAGGCATTTGAGGCTTGGTTGGCTAGTACGATCTGAATTTTGGATCAGATAGGATGTGATGATGTCCGTAAGCTGGGATGTGATGTGTCCTTGTTGCAAGGTGATGCTTACAGTTGGTGGACAACTGTAACTGCAACTATGAAGCCCAATGAGGTGGATTGGGAGTTCTTTCGAACGACCTTTAGGAGGAAGTACCTGGGTGTTAGATACTTGGATGACAAGAAGCGCGAGTTTTATGTCCTTGGTTTAGGGTAGCATGTCTGTGGCCGAGTATGAGGTTCAGTTTGTTTGTTTGAACTACTATGCCCCTAAGTTGGTGCCAAGTGATAGGCATCGTTGTGACCGTTTTCTTTATAGTTTGGTGCAAGAGGCGAAGACGTATTTGTTGGCCTCTAATTACACTAATTTTGATGTGCTTGTGGCATGAGCGAAGGATATTGAGCAGAACCTGGGTTTGTCAAATCGGTTGGGTGGTTCTAGCTTGGGTAAGAGAGCTGCAGATTCCGGCTCTAATGGTGGACAACCAAAGAGGTATCGAGACCGTAGGTATTACCCTGATGCGAGACGGGGTGGTCTTGGTCGTGGTGCGCAGAGTCAGGGTAATAGAGTTAGATCAGAACATAATCCTTGTTGGGTATGTGGTTCACGTGATCATTTGAGGCGAGATTGTCCATGTTTAGTTTGGGAGAGGCAGGCTCCTGCTGCGATGGGTGCCAGTGTTTGTTAGAGCTGCGGATCAAGTGATCACCTTAGGCGTGATTTTCCGTTGTTAGCTGGTGGTGGTCAAGCTAGGGTTCCTGCGAATGCACCTCAGCGAGGCTGCGGGCGCGGCCGAGGTAATTTTCAGCGTATAAAGGATGTACCGAGGAATGTTGCTTATGTCGTTGCGGTTCAGCCTGAAAGAGATGGGCCGGCTAGGGTGTATGCACACCACGAGAGAATGAATGAAACGGATGTGATCGTAGGTATCTTTACTTTGCAATCCTTTTCATTAATTTCTTTGATTGATTCTGGTTTTACGCATTCATACATCTTACACGAGCATGCACAGTCGCTTGATATACCGGTTGAATATATTGATGTGGGTATGCAAGTGACGAGTTCTTTTGGTGAGACAATCATAGTTAGGAAGTTATATAGGAGGTGTCAATTGATGGTTCAAGGACATGTGTTCGTTGTTGACATGATGGAGTTACCTTTCTATGGCTTTGATGTTATCCTTGGGATGGATTGGTTGATCGGACATATGGATGTGGTTGATTGTGAGACCAAGCGTGTTTCCTTAAAGCTCGCTGATGATTATGAGGTTGTGGTTGTGGGTGAGAATGTTAAGTTGTTGATAGCTGGATGTCAGGCATATTTGGCGTATGTTATGAATTTAAATATGAAGGAAGCTCGTCCCCAGGATATCCGGACGGTTTTTGATTTTTCGGAGGTGTTTTTGGAAGAGTTGCTTGGTTTAACACTGGATAGGGAGGTAGAGTTTGTTATTGAGATGTATGCGGATACAGCTCTGGTGTCCATTGCTCCGTATCCCATGGTGTAATACCCCTTTCCCGTATTCATAGTTGAATACAATTCAGAGATATCACAAAACATTTGTAAAACCCTCTACATTTGTAACTCGGTAAAATTTTGTTTCTTTAAAAATCTTACAATGTATTTAGTTTTTATTTACAAATCTAGTTATTCGCGTAAAGTTTAAAAATAATATTTTCATCCTCAAATCGAATTTATTTTCAGGCAGCAACTTATCAATTTAATTTGTCTTGATATAATTAATAAAACTGCCTAAAAACTGTCTGATTTAAAATTCATCCAGATACCAAATAAAATACAAATTCTATCAGAGCAGGCATACCCTTTTAATATACATGCCAACTAGTAAATAGCAAACAGTATCAAAAGATATCTTACTGATACTGATGTACCTGTTATTGATTGATGATGTCCGTATATGCTCCTTACTCCAACCATTTCTTCTTTCTTACGTGTAAAATAGTTACACGCTAAGTATTTACTTAGTGAGGCAATAATTCAAATTTAAGTGCAATTTTCATAATATCAATCTCAATATTAATTATTAATTATTAATAATGCATATGATCACCTTACTATTACATGCTCATTAACATAATTAAATATGTAATAACATATATGTATATCAAAGTGGTAAGATTAGATCTTACCAATATTGGTGCCATTTCCATCCGTAAGCTTTCAATGCTTACCAATACCTTTTTCCAACTCTGTCTGCAAGCTTTCAAGCTTATCATTCTATTTTTTTATTTCAATTCAGTTTATTTAGCCCAAGGTATCAAATTAAGAGATTCTATGTACACGAGTCATCCCCCCATACCCAACCTTTCTTGAGTATGTATATTATTTGCACTCTACCGGGAGTGCTTAGCACTGAAGTGCTTCTGTATACTTACCGGAGTATACAATATATCCCTCATTGAGTTTTTATGAAATTACTCCGAAGTGCTTAGCACCCGTAATAAGTCTGTATACTCAAACCATGCATGAGTATACTCCTCAATGAGTATTTATAAAATTTGCGCTTTAGCTGAAGTGCTTAGAATCTTTATACAGCTGTTTATAACTCTATGGCTAGCCAACTATACCTTTGAACCTCTATATCATACTTGGGCTTTATATCATCAAATATTTCATCCATGACAATGTATATCAATTTATATTAACATGAAGCAGTTCATAACCAAATAACATTAATAGTAAATCATCATCAATAACTAGTGATCAATGCAGTTATTTTCAACCTTTGACATATTTAAAGTATGTCAAATGTATGATCAATGACATAATTATCATGACAATATATAAACCAGGTAGACTCATCACAAGTCTTACCGGTGATGTATAAAACATCTATGTATAATGTTATGTATGCATTGCACTCACCTGAGCCATGTATTAGTATGCCTCACTAAGTCCTCTTCGATCCTTTCCTTCATTGTACCTTGAACCTCCCTTGATTCGAACTTAACTTCATAATTCAAATAAGTAAAATATCTGTTAGATCCCAATCTAACAATATGTTACATATTGTCCAATATAATCATTCGAATACAAAATCTCCAAACATTTTCTTTTCTTCCTTGTATTGTTCAAAAACTCATTATGGTCCTTAGTGACCAATTTGAACTTCCATTAACCCTTTTCAAGCTTACTAATCAATCATAGATACAAAGTGTATCAATTCTCATTTTCTGGCTGTTTGCAGTACCTCCCAAGAAATATTTTTATAAAATAATCTACAACTCAGAATTCGATTTTGTTTGTTCTGAAAGAAAATAGATTCAATAAGCTTTTCAACCATATAAATTAATAGCCCAAATTCAACTTGTACGATTTATGGCGAATTTTCAAAGTCAATTTCCAATATTGAATTTCGGAACAGCCTGCTATACTGTTTTCTGACCTTTCACCACTTAAAAATCAGTATCTTTTTACTTGGAACTCGAAATCAGTTTCCGTTTGTTGGAAACGAAACTAGACGAACAAATCTTTACATCGGTATAAAATTCACCTTCTAACCATTTTTTTAAAATTTATGGTGAATTTTCAAATTTACTGTCATAAACTAGTTTTTCTACACAACATCCATAAACAACTTCAACTTTTATACTAACTTCTCCTTACTTATCTACTTTTCAATTTAGTCCAATCACTAGCTTTAAACCACCAACTCATCACATTCTTCACCAAATAATTATTCACAATAATTCTCCCTAATTTTCCTTATTTACCGAAATAGGTACTAAAATGCAAAGATAAGGATTCATGCTTCTTAACTTTACAATTTAGTCCTCAATTCAACATTACTACCTTAATTCCATCATTACAACTAAAAATCAGATTTAGCCCCCATACAAAACTTCCATTTCGATTTGGACACTTAACTTTGACAAATTGTCAAAATGGTCACTAATTCAATTCAACATCAATTTGGCATTCTAACTTCATTTTCTTATCTCTAACATCATTAATAACATAAATACACTCCAAATTCTAAAAATTCATATTTGGTCCTTCAATTTTTCAATTTGCCGAAATGGTCCCTACACAATTTAACTTAGGCTTTTGCTTCCAAACAACAATTCAAGCTTACTAGATCATTATTTCAACATCACAAACCCTAAATTAAACTTGAATCCATAAACCCTAATCATCTTCATAATAATCAAAACATGTAAAACTTAAATCCCAACTCAATATCATGATTTTTAACATCATACAAGCTTGATTTCAACTTGAATTCAATCATGGAATCATAAAATCTCAAAAGCCCCAATTTGATCCATAAACCCTAATTTCTTTCTCATGTAAATTCTCATAAATCAAGCATGGATTCCATGAATTATTGATATCAAAAGATAGAGCTTGAAGAGTAGAACAACTTTGTAGTTGAAGAGATTACCTGAAAACTGAGTTTCGGGGCTTAAATCGAGCTTGGAAAAATTTTCTCTTTCTTTCCCTAGCCCTCACGTTTTTGGCTGGAAAAGATGAACAAATGGTTCATCTTTTTACCATTATTTTACACATATATCTATTAAATGAATGTTAAATTCATTTATAGTGAAATTACAATTTTTCCATTTTTATCAAATGGTTGAGATTGATTTTATCATCAATCAAGGGCCAAGATTTAATATTCCATTTTCTCTTTCCAAAATTTCCCTTATAACTTTTTAAATATTTCAAAATTGCCATTGGGGCCAAATGACCAATTTGTCCTCCAACTAGTTTTTATTTACTATTTTGCCATTCTTGTAAAAATTCAACTAAATCTAGTTGGAATCCAACCAACTATAATAAAATATTCATAAAATAATATTTTATGAATTTTTTCCATATCTTTTGGATCAGTCTCCAAAATTTCTATTCGATCCAATATATTGATAAATAATCCTTTACTCAGAAATAAACTGTAGGATTCATCTTGAATCGAAATAAAAATATTTACAACACTTGGAAATGACTTTTATAACCTTTCTCTATCATATGGTATAACTTCAAAAATTTTCAGTTCGATTCGGGTATCCGAATTCCACTTAAACTTTAACTGTGATTTTCCCAATAATCGAAGTATCAGATCAAACCAAAAATTCCGCATTCAATTCACACCCTTAGGTGATCTATTTATTTATGAAATAAAAACCCTTAACTTTTGGGAAATTACAACTTTAGTCCCCAAACTTTTCCAAAGTTTATACTTTAGCCATAAAATTTTCAAAATTTAAATTTTGGTCACTAAACTTTTAAACTTCAATTTCCATTCCAATTTTCCTTTGTATTCAACCAAACTTTAAGAATACCTTATTCAATTTACTATCTATCACATGATACCTTTAAACCTTAGAAATTTCCTTTCCAAAACCCATAATTAAAGAAATCCCAACTTTCGCATTTTTCTCATTTTAGTCACTAAGTTAGCTTTTAAGCTATTATCTTAGTACTAAATGGCCCTTAATCAACTTAGTAAATATTTTCCAAAGAAATGGAGAGTTAATACTTGCGGCCATGAAAAATGGAAGGTTGGATAGTGGGGAAACAGAGAAATCATATAAAATGAGAGACAATGAAGTCAATGCTGCTATGTCTATAATCCCAGTTATTCAAAGGGGGTAGTCTTCAACAAGCCCAATGTCTCGACCACATCTCCAACAATCACAAACCCACCAAAGGAAGAACGAAGATATCAAGGGAGCTCAAAACCATATTTTCCTCATATTCCAGTGACGTACGCAGAATTGTTTGTTGAACTGTTCAAATCTCAGATGGTGCTGCCAAGGCATGTTCCTCCATTCTCACCGCCATACCCACCATGGTATGATGAGAAGGCACAATATGAATATCATGCAGGAGTTAGGAGGCATACCATTGAAAATTGCACTGCATTCAAAAGGGTGGTAGATGACTTAAGAAAATCAGGGATGCTATCATTTGAAACATCAAAAGAAAAAGGAAACTCACTGCCAAATCATCAGAAGGCAGGTGTGAATGCAATCATAAAAGAAGAGAATAAGGTGGTTAAAGAATGTGTTGCTAAAGTTAGAGCTCTCATGAAATGGGTATGGGCTCAAATGGTGGCAGCATGGATGTTGGAAGAAGGAGCCCAGAAATTGAAGATTGAGAATGAATTGTACTGTGAGTACCATATGAAGGAATGACATGAGATTGATTGTTGCTTAGAGTTTAGGCAACTAGTTCAAGATAAGATGAATAAGAAAGAACTTGAGTTCTTCGAAAAAGAAGATAATAAATGCACGTTGGATGTATGTGCATCAGAAGAATCACCTTCTAGAAGAGACTACACTGGAATGAAGCCTTTAGTTATTAAGGTTAAAACAAGAGTTGGTGAGCCGGCAAGGAGTGTAACCAAACGGCTCATAATTAAGGCACCAATGCCGTTTCCATACAAGAATAGCAAGCATATCCCTTGGAATTACACTTGTGAGGTGACAGCCCCAAAATAAACATTTGTCCAAGAGAAAGGAGAACTTATCAATGAGGTGAGCCGTTTCACAAGGAGTGGAAGGCTCTATTCCCAGCCAATAGTAGAGGATAGAGATTCGGCACAAAGAAAGGTTGTTGCTGAGGAGCCTGAAAAAGAAGATGACAGAGATTTCTTCAAGGAAAAAACGACAACATATAATGAGCCTGTAAAGGAATCATAGGCTTAAGAATTCTTGAAGATCTTAAAACATAGTGAATACAGCGTCGTTGAGAAACTTCACAAGCTTCCGGCTCAAATTTCTATGCTTTCTTTGTTATTAAGCTCCAAGGGCCATCGTGAGGCCTTGTTAAAGATTTTGAACCGGTCATTCTATCAAAAGAGATCACAACTGATAAGATGGATATGTTAGTCGGTAACGTTGCCGTTAACAACTTCATCTCATTCAATGATGGGGAAATACCAGGTGAAGGAACGAGATCGTGCAAGGCTTTACACATCACTACTAGATGTAAAGAATATATGTTACCATGTGTCCTTTTGATAATGGTTCGACACTAAATGTTCTACCGTTAGCCATACCAAAAAAGCTGCTAATAGACAATTCTCATATGAGAACTTATCAAAACACGGTAAGAGCATTTGATGGAACTCAGAATGGTGTGTTGGTGAAAATTGAGGTGTCTTTGCAAATTGGACCAACGACCTTCAATGTTGAATTTCTGGTTATAGATATAAGACCTAGCTATAGCTGCCTGCTTGGGCGTCCGTGGATCCATGCAGCAGGAGCGGTCCTATCTACTTTACACCAAAAGCTGAAGTTTGTGATTGATGGTCAATTAATAACTGTCGGTACAGAGGAAGAAATCATTGCATCACTAACCACTGGTGTACCCTTTATCGAAATCGAGGAGGGTACGCTCTAATGTCATTTCAAGACATTGGAGCTTGTCAATGCAACTTTTGTCACTGAAGGAAGCAAGGTGCCAGAATCGGAATTATCAAGTTGTACAAAGATGTAGGTAAAATAAACGCTTAGGAAAGGAGCTGAAATCGAAAAAGGATTTGGAAAAAGACATCAAGCAAGGATGTACCCTATAGTAATCCCAGCGAAAAATGATTGGTTTGGCTTGGGCTTTAAGCCCAACAAATGACAAAGAATGGCTGAAATCAGAAAGCATCAAGAGATGAAAAGGGCTAGATTAAAGGGAGAGGAGATTGAGTGGGAGCCGATGACTTTCCCTTCTCTGAACCATAACTTTATATCTGGAGGCATGCTGGATCCAAATGCCTCAGCTAGTGAATAAGGAAAAGGAAAGAGTGCCTTATGTGAAGCATTTGAAAAGCTGAGTATCAATGTTGTGAGTGACGAAGAAGAAGAGATCTAGTACCTGTCGATGATTCGCCCTTGCTCTGATCTTGACAATTGAACTGTAGAAGAAATTCATGTTGTCTTAAGACATGTTCAGAGTAATCTCAAAACCAACCTCTTTGCTCCAGGCCCGGAGACAATAGGGGATCTTATGTAAAGGGCTTATGTCAAACTTTTAATTTGAATTCAATAAAAGATGCATTTCCTTAAATCTTGCGTGGCAAACCTTCTTTTCAAATAAACCAAAACTAAATGAAAACCATAAAGCATAAAAAACATTCCATTCATTTTGTTTCTTCCTTTTGTATATATCTTTTTCCTATTCCTTTTCAGGTCTTCAAATGTCATTGACATAAATGAATCCGAGTATAACTTCAAGGTTGAGTTTGAATTGCCTCTATGCTTGGAAGAAGTTGGAAATATTAAAGATGAAGAAGAATATGATGTACCCAGTGATATACTCAAAATGGTAGAATGAGAGAAAAAGTAGATTCTACCACATAAAGAGGAACTAGAAACATTAAACCTCGGAACTGAAGAAGAAAAGCGAGAGGTGAAGATTGGTACTACCATCACAGCCAAAACCAGACAAAGTCTGATTGAGCTTTTGGAAGAATTTAAAGATATTTTTGCTTGGTCATACCAAGATATGCCGTCTTGACACCGACATCGTCATGCACAAGCTCCCAATAAAGGAAGGATGTGAACTTGTAAAGTAAAATCTTAGAAGAATGAAGGCTGAAATACTCCTCAAGATCAGGGATGAGGTAAAGAAGCAATACGATGCAGGATTCCTCGAGGTAGCCAAGTATCCAGAATAGGTGGCGAATATTGTCCCAGTACCGAAGAATGATGGAAAAGTATGAATGTGTGTTGACTATAGGGACCTTAATAACACAAGCCCTACGGACAACTTCCCGCTCCCACATATTGACACTTTAGTTGACAACACGGCTAGACATTCACTCTTCTCTTTCATGGATAGTTTCTCTGGGTATAACCAGATTAAGATGTACCCAGAAGACATGGAAAAGACAACTTTTGTGACGCTATGGGGAACCTTTTGTTATAAAGTAATGCTTTTTGGACTCAAGAATACAGGGGCAACCTATTAAAGGTCCATGGTCACCCTTTTCCATGATATGATACACAGAGAAATAGAACTCTACGTCGACGATAAGATCGCAAAATCTCGATATGAGGAATAACATCTGGTTAATTTAGAAAAACTCTTTCTAAGACTAAAAAAGTTCTAGTTGAAGCTCAATCCGAATAAGTGCACATTCGGGGTCACATCTGGGAAGTTTTTAGGTTTTGTTGTAAGCAGCAGAAGAATCGAGATCGATCCTGATAAGATAAAAGCTATATAGGAACTTCCCCCGCCTTAAACACAAAAGGAAGTTTGAGGTTTCCTAGGACGATTAAATTACATTGTACGCTTCATTTCTCATTTAACAGATAAATGTGATCCAATGTTTAGGTTACTGAGGAAGAATAACCTGGGAACATGGGATGGAGAATGTCAAGCGGCTTTGGAAAAGATCAAAGAACAGTTGAGTAATTCTCTGGTATTAGTACCACCTATTTCAAGGAGGCCACTGATCTTATACCTACCGGTCTATGAAAATTCCATAGGTTGTGTGTTAGCGTAACATGATGATATCGGAAGAAAAGAAAAGGCGATATATTACTTTAGCAAAAAATTCACTAATTGTGAAACCAGATATTCGTCGATTGAAAAACTATGTTGTGCTTTAGTCTGGGCAGCTAAAAGGCTAAGACAAAATATGCTTTATCACGTTACGTAGCTAATCTTGAAGTTTGACCCACTGAAGTTCATAATGGAGGCCCCGGCTCTAGCAGAAAGGTTAGCACATTGGCAAATGTTATTATCAGAATTTGATATCTAGTATGTGAGCCAAAAAGCGATAAAGGGGAGTGCCATAGCAGACTTTTTGGCAAGTCGTGCTTGTGATGACTATGAAGCATTGAACTTTAATTTTCCTGATGAGGACTTGATGTGTATCTCAGAAGATGATGAGGCTTCAACAGAATTTTGGGTTATGAACTTTGACGGTGCAGCAAATGCATTAGGAATAGGTATAGGGGCAGTTTTAGTTTCACCAGAAGGAGATTATTACCCTTTTACCAGTCGTTTGAAGTTTTTCTGAACTAATAATATGGCAAAGTACGAGGCATGTATAATGGGACTAAGAAAAGCTATAAAAAGGAAAATTCGCACTTTAAGAGTTTTTTGGGACTCTGCATTAGTCATTTATCAGATATGTAGGGAATGGGAGACAAAAGATGCAAAGTTGTTGGAATACTACAAGCTGGTCCTTGAGTTGACCAAGGAATTTGATGAGATCACTTTCAAATATCTCCCCAGAGAAGATAGCCAAATGGCTGATGCTTTAGCCACCTTAGTTGCCATGTTTAGGGTAAATGAAGGTTCTGAGATGATGCCCATCAGGTTATACATGCTTGACTCTCCAGCTCATTATTATGATGTGAAAGAAGAAGTTGATTGATTGCCATGGTATCATGACACCTTACAATATGTAAAATTCTAGCAATACCCCCTCAAGCTACAGAGAATGAAAAGAAAATGATCAGGAAGATGGCATCAAGGTATGTCCTTGATAAAGAGATTTTATACAAGAGAAGTCATGATCAAGTGCTTCTAAGATGTGTGAGGGAAAAAGAGGCACAATTAATTGTGGAAGAAGTTCATGAAGGAGTTTGCAGAACCCATCCTAGTGGTTTCACAATGGCCAGAATGATCATGCGCCTGGGATATTATTGCTCAACCATGGGAGGTGATTGCATCAACTATTATTGCAAATGCCACAAGTGTCAAATCTATGCTGAAAAGGTTCATACGCCACCTCAACCTCTTCATGTTATGGCAGCCCTTTGGCTTTTCTCCATGTGGGGCATTGATGTCATCGGTCAGATTCACCCTAAGGCATCAAACGGGCATCGTTTTATCATGGTAGCCATTGATTATTTCACGAAATAGGTAGAAGCAGCCTCGTATGCAAACGTCACCAGATCCACAGTTTGCAAGTTTCTGAAAAAAGGAAATCATTTGTCGATATGGCTTGTCTGAAAGTATCATCACTGACAATGCTTCAAATTTGAACAACAAGATGATAAGTGGAGTCTGTGAGCAGTTCAATGTCAAGCATCATAATTCTGTGGTATATCGCCTGAAGATGAATGTGGCAGTGGAAGCTGCGAATAAGAACATTAAGAAGATAGTTGCAAAAAAATGAATGATACTTATAAAGATTGGAATGAAAATCTGTTGTTTTCCTTATACGTTTATCGAATCGCGGTAAGAAATTCTACCGTGGCAACATCTTTCTCATTGGTATATGGAGTAGTAGCAGTGCTACCCATTGAGGTTGAAATACCATCGCTCTGTGTCTTAATGGAAGCAAAGTTGGGAGAAGTAGAATGGGTTCAAGCAAGATATGATCAGCTGAACTTAATCGAAGAGAAAATATTGAAAGCACTGTATCATGGGTAAATGTACCAGAGAATGATGATAAGGGCTCACGAGAAGAAGGTTCGCCCAAGAGAATTCAAAGAGGGGGATTTGGTATTGAGGAAAAAGCTGTCAATCCAAAGTGATGCTAAAGGAAAATGGGCACCGAATTGGGAAGGACCTTACATTGTAACAAAGGTTTTCTCAAGGTGAGCGTTAGTTTTAGCCAAAATGGATGGAGACGAACTCCAAAACTCGATAAATTCAGATTCGGTTAAGAAGTATTATGTTTGAAGGAGAAAGAAGAGGAAAAAGAAAAAAAAGAGGAAAAGAAAAAAGAAAAAAAAGAAAAGGAAAATGAAAGGGAAAGAAAAAAAGGAAAGGGGGTTCAAAATGAAAATCCGTAAAGGGCGTTTTGAAACCAAAAGAGGATCTGAGTTGAAAACCCGTAAAGGGCGGCTCAGATAATTTGCAAAAGTAGCCTTTCCACAAATTGATATTGGGGTTTGGTACCGAGAAGCTTCATATCTTTCCACATAGTCACTATTTCCAGAGTCTGCTCAGTATAGTGGACATTCAAGGCACCTTATGAATTCATGTCAGGAGGTTTATTCTCCTCATGCCTGAATAGATAAGCGGGTTCTATTCTCCTTATGCTTGAATAGATAATTAGGTTCCATTCTCCAAATGCCCTAGGCGGGTTCTAAAAAGGTTTCATCCTCTTGTGCTTGGATGGATAAGCTGGTTCCAAAATCTATCAAAACAAATACAAATAAATCAATTAAGATGTATATGTCCCTAGGGATGCCTAATCATGAATGCATGTCTTATTCCTTTTACTCTTTTCCTTAACATTTTTTCTAATAAACACAGAAGAAAACTGTGAAGCTCCGGGAAACTCGGATTATATCATCTCAAACATTTTCTCAACTCTAGCAACAGATGGTGGGTGTCCGTTTTGGCCCATCCTAAGAAAACTTGCAATAACTCATCTTTCAATTCTAGTTGGCTCCATCAATTTCTTGTTGTTATAGAAAACAAAATATCTTATGTAAGCATCTTTATTTTGCCACATGTTGCCTTAAGGTAACGTCAAAGCATCTCTTTAGGGTTCTCCGCAGAGATTTGTAGCAAAACCTATTTCCATTTTGAATTTCCTTATAAGTTCGGTTGTTTTTTTACACCATAAGCTCTAAGTTTGACCATTGAATACTTCATAGTTATGATACCCTTCCAGACAAATTTCAAAGTAATGCTCAAAAATCTTTTGTATATTTCAAGTGATGTCAAATTTTAATTCTCATTTCAATGCAAGATGCTTTATGGAAGGATGTCAATGAAAAGGTCTACACAACAAAATTTTATTGGTATTGTGGCAAACATAAAAAAAAGAAATTACAAGGAAAGAAATAGGTATTCAGATATCATAAACCAAACCCGGTGGAAGGCGGCCGGCACGGTGGTTCGTTCCCGGTGTTCTTCATTCTTGAAGAAGACCAAGAACACTTGAGAGGTTTTAAATAAACAGTGGTTTTGATCCAATTTTGTTGAATAATTACAATGAAATTTGTTTTAAATTGGTTTTATATTCAAGGCAAAATGGGCTTATTACTTCATTAAATCCCCCGCCTTTCTTCTTTTTGCTCCGCGAGACACCATGTTTTCAATTATTTCAAAATGGTCACTGATTTCTCATAGATTTGGCCTCTAGTTTTATTTTACTTCTAATTAGGTCATTATTTGTTTAAATTTTCTTTAAATTCTTTTTCAATTAATAAATTCATTTTTATTTTTTAAAATAAATTTATAGCTTGTATTTTTTTAAATAAAACCGGCTTTTAAAAACAATTGTGTTTTTTTCCTTTGTTCTTTATTGTTAGTTTATTTACGCTTTTTATCTTTGTTTTTTATATATTGATGCTTTTGTTGTTGTAATGTTTAATAATATAATAAATGCAGTGTTTTATCAAACGGAAATGGCAGGTTAGCGCCAGCAGTGTTGGCGGTGATTGGAGTTCATTTTTCGAATAATAAGACCGTTAAAATATATTCATATTCATAAATGGAAAAATAAATTAAATCTTATATGAACTTGCAAATTCTAACATTAAAACATTTTGTAATCGGCTAGGTACCAATTTTTGGGCGTTGTGGGAGTGTTAACCCTTCCCCATGCGTAACCGATTCTCGAACCCGTTTTCGTGTTTTCGCAGACCAAAACTGTTGTTTTAATAAAATAAAACGTTTTATTAAAATGACCCGTTTTTAGGTGATCCAATAACACCTCTTAAAAAGATTGGTGGTGACTCCATGTTTTTTTTAAAAGTCAGGCTCGAAAGGGTTGCGACACATAACAACTTAGCCATCGCACAAGCAAAAGAACCCAGATCTCACCAACGATCCAAACACATACTTAGGCGTTACCATCTCATTCAAAAAATTACAGATTGAAGATATGTGAAAATATGTAAAGTACCAACAGATGATAACATTGTCGATCCACTGACAAAGCCTCTGTCGCAGCAGAAGCATGATCATCACACTAAGTCACTTGGTATTAGATACATGAGTGATTGGTCTTAGTTCTAGTGGGAGATTGTTAGAGTATGCCCAAAGACCAATCATAAGATGATTGTAAATGACATTTGTTTTTACGTTGTTTATTCATAAAGAGGCATTGTCATTATTATTTTCAATTACAATTCTGCGTGCATAAATAAACTGAATTATAATAAAGTCCTTAGAATAATATGGTTATTCTAAAATGTCCTTAGTCGAGTATTATTGTGGGCATGGACAACAATAATGCATTAAGACTAATATGTAGTTGATTGACGACAAAGTGTTTTCATTGACATGGAGATATCAAAATCAATACATAAGTATGTGTTAGAGAACGACATACTGGACTGACCCGCTTTCTTGGATTATTATATGATAGTCACAACATTGCTCATAGTGATAACTACATGTATGATCCTTAGACTTGAGATCATCATTATTTCAACATCGTGAGTGACATATTTTGATACGGTCAAACGTGTGTCGTAACTGACTACACTATAAAGACTGATATTGGATATGTCACAATCTATGTAGTGGAATATGGTTGATCAAGATAGGATTTGTCCCTCCTACATAATATGAGTAATATCGTAGGCCACTTGATTGAGTGGGACTAGAAATGCATGGCCATGTTCGAATAAGTTGATATGAGATATCATAGTTATTCGTTTATAATAGTCTACTCAAGATATCAAGAAATATTATATGGACTATACAAGTGTGATTGTTTCATGACTTGTGTCCAATCTAGATATAAAGGACAAAATGATGTAAAACATAAATAGAGTTAATCACGAAAAGGTTATGTCGAATCATGATTTCTTGTAAGTTAGGTGACAATGACATATTGCTAGATGTCACTCATTGCTTGTAATATTAGAAATGTTCTAATATTTACTACTAACGTTACATGAACCTATAGAGTCACACCCACAGTTGAAATGAGCATATATTAAACAAATTATATATGTACAAATTTGTTGTACATGAATTTAGTTAAATTAATATATATTTGATATATAAAATTTAACTATTGGGTAAATATTAAAAGAAAAATAATTATTGTAATTATGTCTCTTTTAATATATAAATAATATAATTTGGTTTAAATCAATATATATATATTGAAATCCTAATTAAGTTGAATTGGGATTATATATATTTAATATATATATATTAAAATCCTAATTAAGTTGAATTGGGATTATATATATTTAATATATAAATATTGAAATCCTAGTTAAGTTGAATTAGGATTATATATAATATATATATATATATTGAGATCCTAATTAAGTTGTATTGGGATTATATATATATATATATATATATATATATATATATATATTGAAATCCTAATTAAGTTGAATTAGGATTATATATATTTAATATATATATTGAAATATTAATTAAGTTGAATTGGGATTATATATATTTAATATATATATATATTGAAATCCTAATATGAGTTAAATTAGGATTTCAAAGGCTATATAAAGGCATGAGAGATTTAGTAGTCAT
Organism: Hibiscus mutabilis; assembly: GCA_019671005.1. Lineage (NCBI taxonomy): Eukaryota > Viridiplantae > Streptophyta > Magnoliopsida > Malvales > Malvaceae > Hibiscus > Hibiscus mutabilis. Next base: position 73,556 of record JAGYYJ010003154.1, read on the forward strand.
TAATACTTTTTGGGAAAAACCCTCTAAATAGTTTAAAGAGTTTTTATATGCTCATTCCCTTCTAAATGGTTTAAAGAATTTTTTATATGCTCGTTTCAACTGGTGAACTACGTAGAGGTCGGAGCGTTATCGTTGCGGCTTAGGAATCGACATCGTGGAATCGTTATTGAATATCTATCTCCTCTAAATTCAAAATTCCAAATTTTAAACAGGTAATTCTTCACCCTGATTCGTTCCTCGTACATGGATCTCTGGTAGTAATCGCCAGATAATTTTTACGCTGCGCCATGGGGTGTACTAGCGTGACCCAACAATTTTGTTGTAAAAATTTTTGGGGTCGGGGAAAGTTTTGGATTCATCACTCCATCCCCAACACTTGCGGGTACGGTTTCGAGAAATCTAATTAAATGTTTCAGTGATTTGTTTTGTCCTCGTACTCATCTCTTACGGATCCTCGCGAGTTTCGGTTAATCCTTATACAAAAAATAAACAAATCTTAATACATTAAAACAAATGCTCAACATTTTATATTAAAAAATACTCAACATTAGATCTCCAATATTACAAACTTAAATAATAAATTTAGTTATTCAACAATAAACAAACTCATTCAAAACTATAAAATATTACTATAATATTAACTATTGAAACATGACAATCAGCACTACCTTTAAAAGAAAATATGTAACTAATAATCTATTGTTCCAAATCACTCGTTTATTCTAAAAATAACTAGATTCGATAATCTTTCCAACCATATAAATTGTCTCTTTTAATTTTACTTGTACGATTTATGGCGAATTTTTGAAGTCACTAGCATTGTTGTTTTTGGAAAAGGTTTGTTGTCTTTTCTTTTAACTTTTGCTCACTCAAACATTAATAACACCTAATATACAACTCGCATCAAGCACCATTTATTTTAAACGAATCAAGACTTTTATATGGTTATAAAAATATAATGTTCGCTTTCTGATTTATCTTGTAGGTTTTTTTTTGGGTGATTTTTCAAAGTTAATTGTAAAACTGTTTTCTAGGATAGAACATATTAGAAGATGTGGGTTTCTAAATGGTTTTGATGTAAGCGCGGATGCTACACGTGGAGGTTTATCTCTAGGTTGGGTCTCGAAAGTCTCTGTCTCTATAAGAAGTTATTCGGCCTATCATATCGATGTTGATATTTCATCCCATGATTACCAATTCCAATAGAGGTTCACAGGGTTCTTGGAATCTTCTAAGGCAATTAGGTATGGATCAAAGTCATCTTGGCTCGTTATGGGAGATTTTAATGAGATTACTACTTAAGAAAAATAAGGAGACAGATTAAAGTCCGTACGAAACATGGTTGCTTTTCACGATGCCCTCTCTGAAACTGATCTTTCTGACCTTGGTATTTCAGAAATAAGGTAATTCACGAGAATGAACGAATTAATTTACTTTCATTTTTTGCTTTTATTTGATCCTATGCTAGTGACTTTGCTACGTCTCAATTGCTTCCCTCTCCACCAACAACCCATTCGATCACTCGTTGGTTTCCCCCATCTTGAGACGTTTTGAAGGTGAATTTTGATGATGCTTATGACATTGCTACCAAGTCTTCAACTTATGGTATCATTATCAGGGATCGCGATGGCCTCACCATGGCAACTGCTATCATGCCAAATCGTTACATCTTTGACCCCCTGTATAGCAAAAGCTTTAGCCTGTCAACAAATTGTTACTCTCGCACATGATTTATTCTTTAAAAAAGTGACATTTGAAGGGGATTCACTCATAATTATTAAAAAGCTTCAAACACACTCTGTTGATAGGTCTATGATCAGTACGATTATCAAAGAAATTAACGATAGTTTGGGGAATTTTGAGTATATTACCTTTCAATTCACTATGAGGAACTGCAACACGCCCGGCTTTGTCGATCTTTGTCTTCAACAACCATTTGGATCGAGGAAGCTCCTCCACAAATTGAAAACACTGCTAAGGACCGTTGGTGGACTGATCTACCCAAATAGCTCCTACAAGAGATTTTGTTGGAGCCTTCGAAACACTATTTTCTTCGCCCCTTCCCTCACATTCTTGAATGCGGCGATGGTGGTTTGTTCCTATCACTACATCACACAACATTTATCCATGAATTTTTTGTTTCAAATTAGACATTATTGATTGGTAAAGTGAACAAGTGTCGAAAGCTGTGACCCGGTGGTGGTTCTGACGGTGGTTATGGGTCTAGATTTGGGCGTAGTCTCTCTAGTGTGGCATCAGTGTTCTTTCTTACAGGAATATTCTCTTGTTTTCCTTGTTGCATGCGTTCTTATATACTGCCTGGACAGGTGTCAGAACAGGATAGTTATTGTTATCAATACCGATCGTGTGTGCCGACACATGGTCGCTAAGCGTTGCTCGCTTGGGTACCTTCGCAGCTTGTTTGTACATTGTGGGTCACTCTGACTTATTCGCTTATGTGAGGATTCGTAAGGACAGGTTACCGTCGTTGGCCTGCAGTATGTGTTCGCAGACTATGATTCCTTGAACATGGCTATGGACGTTCACATGTACTAACAGGCATGCAATTGAAATTTCAGATTTTGCTGACACTTTCAATTTCAGATTTTGCTGGTACTTTCAAAAACTCTTATTTTTCTTTTTCTTTTTCTCCTTCTTTCCTCTTGTATTATCAAACCATCACCCATTAATACAAAACCAACATTATTTGATTTTAAATTCAGAGCAATGTCAATCGCACCCTCTTCAAATTCTACTAATTCTCCTGCCATTAGTTCATCAAGACTATGAATACGAGCAATGACGTTGCCTACTTTTATTTTATATATATATATATTCAAGTTAGAATTATCATATTAACCTCAGTATACTTGAAGCGTTTATTTTAATTTGTTAATCATGAAGTAATTTATGGTCAATCTCTAAATAATTTGAAGTGTTTATTGTTTCCCTAATTATGTAAAAATTGCATGTTCTCTTGCTTAGACGGCAATTATTTGCCGAAATGTTTAACATTTTATTCATGAAAAATACTTTGATATACAAGGTTTATACAAATTTTTTTATTCTAAGGTTTAGAAATTTAAACTGGGTTTAAGGGTTTAGGTTCTAAAGTGTAAAATTTAAAGTTTATGGTTAGAATTTAGAGTTTAAGGTTTAAGGTTTAGATAATAGAGGTTAGGGCTAGAGATTTAAATTTTAAATTTTAAATTTTATAACTTAAATATAAATAGTTGTATAATTTTTTTTACACAATTTGTGTATTAAAATATAACCATTCATTCATATTTCATACCATGTATTTATATTATATTCCGGTCAAAGTCGTTGCTACTCTTACTTTTGTTTAACATTTTATTCATTCCATTTATATTATTCTATTCATAACAGGTCTTCTGTTGTCTCAAATGTTTAATTTAGATGCAAGGTCGGCTATGAGGGGAGTACCCTGAGCGACCGCTCATGGCCCAAACTAGCTTAGGGCCCTTAAAATTTATTTTTTATATTTTTTAATTAACTAAATAATTAATTTAATGGTAAAAATATTAATTCTATTTTCTAAATAAATTAATTAATTAATCTAACAATAAAAATAATGTGTTTGACAAAAGTTTAATCATGTTTCTATGATTTATTAAAAAATGCTTAATTATAAAAAAAATGTCCAAATTATACTATTTTTTACTTTAGGACTCTAAAGTATTTTTTGGGTCAAAATAGGTGTCTGAAGTTTACTTTGTGACCATTTCTAGGTAACGACCTTTAAAAAATTAAAAACAAATGCTCAAATTATGTCGCCTCTTTATTTTAGGTGTCTATTTTTTTAAAAAAATTAGTGCCCAAATTTATATTTTTTTGTTGTAGGTGTCTAAAGTTTTTTTATAAAAAATTATAATTGTTATCGCAAAATGATAACGAAATAAACTTTAGGCACCTAATACTTTAATTATTCAAAATAATAAGATATGCTTTGGTTATATAAGAGTCTATTTTTTAGCTTTTGCTCAGGGCGCCAAAAATCTCTGAGATGTCCATTTTTAGATGACATGTAATAATATTTTCCATAGTGACATAAGACATGCACATGACATCGAATGCTTGTCTTTCTAAGTAACTCATGCTTTTATCCGATCAAAACTTTTTGATCTTAGTATTTTCCTTATCAATGCAAAAATACTAATCGGATATAAGTTTAAGGGTAAAATACAAAAATCATCACTTAACTTTCTTCTTTCCTATTTTAGTCACTCAACATTCAAACTTTTCAATTTAATAATTAAACTTTCGGATTGCTCTTGTTTGGGTCACTCTGAATTATTTTTTTATTATTTTGGTATGAAATATCATTTATTACTATTATTTAATATAAAAATAATTTATAATAAAAATAAACCTAATTGTTCGCTGGCGTAAGATGCCACTGTCGACGGCCATAAACGGTGGCAGTTCGGTCTTAAATTTCACCGGTCACTTCATCTCAACCCTTCGAGTCTAAATTTGACCTCCATTTTACCGAAAAATGCTCCGAAGTCCTCAAAAAATAGATCGAAAGTGAGGGAACCGAAATGTTTTCGTCAATATTCGCAAGTTTCGAGATATTTTCCGGTGAAACAACCAATAGATTCAGACTCAGTGTGTCAAAGTGAGTCCCCGGTGCAATTTGGGAACAAATGGTCACCGATTCTGAATGCCAATGGTGGTCGACGGTGACGACATGCGGCTGCGGTTATTTAAAATATTTTTAAATTTAATAATGATAAAATATTATTTTATTATTTATTTTAAATTATTTTTATATTTAATAATATTTAAAAATGCCATGTCATACCAAAATAATAATAAAATAATCCAGAGTGGCCAAAATAGGAGCAATTCTAAAGTTCAGTTATTAAATTGAAAATTTTTAAAGTTGAGTGACCAAGATAGGAGAAAGTTGAGTGATGGTTTTTGTATTTTTTTTCCTAAGTTTAATATGGTTCCTTATTAGATGGATATTAAACTAAAGGTCATTCAATGTCATGTTTAGTGGGATGTAAAAAGCTGATCCGACTTGCGAAACTAATTGAAACTGACCTGAGTTAAAACTGCTTATGACTCGGGTGGTGGTGATCCGAAATTGATTCGAGTCTAAACTGGTGCTGACCTGAACCCGAGTTGGACCTAAAAATTATGGATCTGAACTCGACCTACAATTGACTCGAGAACGACTTGAACCCGAATTCAACATGATAATGTGATAACCGAACCTAACCTACACCGACTTGATATGAACCCGAACATGAGATTAACCTAGTAAATAACTGATATTACCTGACATGTTATCAACATAACTTGTTATGAACCTGATATGTAATTGACTCGACCTATAAATGACCCGACTTGTTATTGAACTGATCTGATATTTACCTTACTTGTAATAACTAATAAATTAGAATTGATGAACTTGTGAGATTATGAATTTATTATATTATAGTGTGATAAAATACATCTTCACAATTTTATGTATATGTTTAACTATGATCATTAAATTAATATTTTACTTTTATATTTATAAATTATAGTATACAAAATTGAACAAAATTATTTAATTTTTTTTATTAAATTAATAACTTGAAATTGCTAAATTTAAAATAAATTATTCAAAATTTAAATCATTTTTTTAATTATGATCATTAAATTAATAGATTTGATTTCTATATTAAATATGATCATTGTATTAAAAAATTTAAGGCTAAACTACTGCAATGGTCACTTATGTTTTCGTTGAGTACAGTTTTGGCCACCGATTTTCAAATTTGACCGATAAGATCATTTACGTTTTCAATTTGTAAACTTTTGGTCACGAAGACGTTTGTTGTCGTTAACGGCTTGCTGACCTGGCAGTCAAAATAAAGGGTAAACTACTGCAATGGTCACTTACGTTTAGTCAATGTAATTTTTTTGTCACCGATTTCAAAAATTGAACGTTTTAGTCACTTATATCTTTGTTGTGTAAACTTCTTGTCACTCGAACGTTTGTTTCCGTTAACCTGATGACGTGCACAGGTCGAAACTAAAGGTCGAAGATGTTGGTATTGATGCATTGTTTGGACTGGAATGCTTTGCATAATTTTGCGCGAGTGGTTACTACCCCTGAGGGTGATCAGTTAGTGGAAGGCATTTCAAGGACTTTCATGGATGTGTGTGTCTTTTAACATTGTTTATATGGTTGAATTACAGTCATTCTAGATGCACATTTTTTGTTTTTTGTGAAATTTTTGAAATTGAGAAAGCAATGATTAACTTGATAGCCTGAATAATTTTTACAGTCGAAATGGCTTAAGCTTGGTAAGCCAACTCTTGTGTTATCTGGTTATGTTAACAAAATTTACTGCACCCAACCCAACTCAAGTTTGATAATAATGGTGCAAGTTACTCTTTTCTTCTCTTCAAAAAAGTGATGTTGATGAGAGAGTGGTTCAAAGTTTTTCAACCAACCCTAAATACTTAAGTAATCAGAGCGTAAAGCAAATCATAAATTATGTGTTGGCAAGAGTCGATAAGAGTGTTGGCAAGAGCACCTAGAGAATTAGAGGAAGAGGAAGAAGAGCCGAGAAATCAGGTGCGGATTCACCGGAGACTAAGTCGGACGGATGGTGGTGGCATAAAGTTGGTGTCTTGAAAGGGATTAAGGTTTTTTCCTTTGGCGTGAAAAATAAATTTTTAAAAATTCAAGAGTGAAATTAAAGATAAACTTTTTTTTATTAACGTGCACGTCATCAGAGTAACGAAAACAAACGTTCGTGTGATCAGAAGTTTACACAACAAAAACGTAAGTGACCAAAACGTTCAATTTTTGAAATCGGTAACCAAAAGTTTACATTGACTAAACATAAGTAATCATTGCAGTAGTTTACCTTTATTTTTCGCTGGCATATCAGCAAACCATTAACATTTAATGGCAACAAACGTCTCAGTGACAAAAAGTTTACAGATCAAAAACGTAAGTAACCTTATCGGTCGAATTTGAAAATCCTAAAGCATTGGAGGGTTTGAACAAAAAAACTAAAGCATTGGAGGGTTTGAACAAAAAAACTAAAGCATTGGAGGGAATCAGCCCGCCCTTTTTAGCTTAGGATATATTTACACTTTAGGTCCTTCTACCTTTAGGTAGCACTCCATTTAGGTCTCGATTTTGTATGCTAAGTTTAATTTACATTCAATCGAGTCCTAATTTCAGTTTTGTGTCTTAGATTTAGATCCCACTTTTATGATTAACTTAATTAGCTCATTTTTATAAATTGATTTGTAATTAGTGTTCTTAATTTGTTACCCGGTCTTTGCATTGAACTTAATTATTTTAATTATCTTTTATACTTGACGTTTGAATTAGATTTTGTTTGAATTTTTCTAATATGCCATACGAAAATATTCACTTTGGGTTAAGTTTGGAGTTTTATTTAGCTTGCCTAAAGTGAAAGAGGAGACGAGGGTTATGGTATATTTTGGGGTAAATGACTAATATGGTTTATGCACTGCACGTAGTAAGATTTCAGATTTATTTATGGTTAAATTTAAATATTTTAAATTGGTTAAATTTTGGCTTTGGGGTATATTTTATGGTAAATTTGTTAAATTGGTCACTGGACACTCATCACTTTTAAATTGTTAAATTAGTTCATAATTTTGGGTTTATACTATATTTTATGATAAAATTGTCCACTCAGTCCGTAATTTTAGTTTTATGATATATTTTTATGTTAAAATTGTCAAATTGGTCCTTAATTTTAGTTTATGGTTTAGGGTTTATGTCTTTTTGTTAATGGTTTAGGGTATATGTTGTAGTTTAGGGTTATTGGTTTATGAGATTATTTTTATCGCTTAATGTTTAGGATTTAGTGTTAATGGTTTAGGGTATATGTTGTAGTTTAAGGTTATTGATTTATGATTTAGGGGTTAGTGTTAATAGTTTAGAGTTTATGGTGTAGTTTAGGCTAAATGATTTTATGTGATGAATTTCTATGGCTTAAGGTTTATGGCTAACGATTTAGAGGTTAGTGTTAATGGTTTAGGGTTTAGGGTGTAGTTTACGCTTAAGGTCTATATTATAGTCTATAACATAATTTATATAATATATATTATCATACGTGATGATATTATTATCAATTTATTGCTATAGTTTATAGTATATGCCTAGCCTAGTCTATATCGATACGTGAATACAAGTACAACGTCTTATGTGTTACATGACTAATGATAATTTTTTAGGGGTTATACTTATAGCCTATATGTTTATGTGACTAGTTTAGGGTTTAGGAGTTTAGTATTCAATTAATTCCCTACAAATCATTATTTAACTGAAATTAATCTTTATTTATTTTTATTTGTGTAATTTAGTCCGGTATTTTTAATATGATGATATTTTTGTTCATTTAGTCCCTAAAAATTTACTTTTAAATGAAATTTACCCATTTTTATTTCTAATTTTATAATTTAGTCTAACAAAGTAAAGATTATGTTATTTTGGTTCATTTTAGTCCATAAAATGATATTTTTATCCAAAATTGCCCCATATTTATTTCTATTTCTTATAATTTAATCCAAACCCTATACTTTTTGTAATATAGTCCAAATCATATAAATTATAAGTCCTTATAAGAATTATAAAACTAAAGATCGAATTTCAATTATAACTTAAATTAGGACTCGACTGAATTAAATTAAAACCTATAAGTAAAAATTCAGGACTTAAATGAAAACCTTTTAAAGTCAGACAGACTAAAACTTGAATTCCCCCTAACCTAAAACAATAGGTAGATTTTTTCCCTCCAAATTTTAAATGGCAAGCCAAAATTACAATTTACCCATTTTATTTTAAATTTTAAATTAAATAATTAATTTATTTTTTGCCACCGCTTTTTAGGTTATATATTAATTACCCTTTAAGGCATTTCTCGTTTAAAATTTTTCATTTTAGTCCTAATTTAAGTTTTAGCTTAATTTATTTTAATCACAATTATATATTTTTTAAAATTGTAACATATATCGCCATCCTTAAGGGATATTTCGGTTCATATTAATCCCAAAAAAATTTAATCTAAAATTGACCCACAATTCCCGGACCCGAAGTCTATTTGTACACAGTAAGATCTAACTTGAAGTTCAACCGAAATCGATATTACCCGACCTATATTTTATCCGTCAACGACGTGACCCAACCTGAAGCTTACCCGAACCTAAATTAACCCATTAATTAACTGATTCAGACACAAAACGTTTTGGCTTGTACTGAGTCTTACCCGACCTGAAACTAACCCGACCCGAACTCAACCGGACAATAAACCGAATCTAAGTCGACTTGGACCTGACTTGAGTCGAACCATTTAATTAACCTAACACAACCCGTATCTAATTTGACCTAACCTGATTAAAACCGATCCGATTACCTGAATTTTATAACTGGTGGCAACCCTTTTACTATTGTTTGATGAGACCTATTGGATGGCATGACATAATATCATAAAGGAATGTATCACAGGAATGCATTAGGAACCATGGGAGCCACCCCCAACGTAACTGGAATTTCAATGTTATTCAGGTACATTGCACAGTGTATCTTTTATGTTATCATTGTTCCTTGGATGTGCATTGTTACATCACACATGTGGGCTGGGAACATACATAATCCAAAGAAACATGTGCATTTGTATTCAAAAACAGTAATCTGAACAGAAGAGTCAAGATTAGCTCTAAAGAAGTACCGGAGCAGTTTTTAACATTGAGAATGGTGAAAGTAACCATACACAAAAAGCCATACAAACAGTAATTTAGTAATTTTTCCCAAATATAAAATAATAAAGCCCGAGAAAGTTGCCTTTATTGTAAATGGAAGCATTCCATCGCATGATGTGACAAAGTAGAAGAAAACAGAGGTAAACAGAAAGGCCACTAATTATTCTTTGCCCTTCTTGGTATATCCAATTGGTGCACAAGCAAACGGTGATGATCACTTCGCGATTATAACATCCTTCAGATAGAACCAATGTTGATAGGCTCACGCAAGAACTTCTCCATCTGTCGTGCCCTAGTCTTAATGGACATGTCAAACACCTTTTGCCCATACTCTACCACAAGCCCACCAAGAATACTAGGGTCGATCTGGCACAATCAGGGCATTATATTTACAATAGTATTGGCAAAAGAGGCCCCTGAAGAGGGGTAGTAAAAACAAGAATGAATACCTTCTGTTCCAGCTTAACCTGCTTCCCCTGCCCAATTATTTCCTGCAAGGTCTCCTTAAGTTCTTTCTCCTCCTGAGGGGGAAGGGGCTGGTACATAATGACAGCCATCAAAATGAGAAATAGAAAGACAATATCAGATCTAAACAAGACAGCCTCCAAATTCATAGCCTTAACACTTAGGATGAGGCAGAATAGATGCTATGCTAGTAAACATTTGATATCACCACCATCTGGCTTTTATAGGTTAAGGAAAAGAATTTTGCAAACACAAAGATCTCAAGAGATTAACAGTGCAGATATAAAATAGACAATTGAACCAAAATTTCAAGCATCTACATAACTGTTTTTCATTGTTAACCTCATACTTTTCCTTCAAAGGAGAAAAAGAGGATATATTGATATCTCAAGTTTAAGAACACATTTTCTTCAAATGGTGATGAAAGTGATCTTACAGAAAACTAAACTTAAAGAGTAAACTTACAATAACACTAGTGACAATAGCTTTCACTTCACCCTTATGAGCCATGGTCAGCTCCACAAATCTCTTTGCAATGCTTTCTATATGTCTTAGCCTTCCATTCTCAGCCAATATAACTAGCATGGATATATAAAAAAACTTCAGAGAAGTATTTAATCCTTAAAAACAACAAATTAAGAGGTATAAAAAAAAAAAACAAGACATTGCCAATAAAGATATACCAGTGCAGCTGTAGCACTGGCAAACATGCAACTAACAAACTCATGATGGAAGGCCGTAAAGAAAACAAGCAATGAATATCATACAAAGAGAACTGCAGAGATTATGATCTGCAAATTATAGCTGACACGAAAAGGCTGTATTGAAACCTATATATTAGGGCAAAAAGAAAAGAGAAACATATATAGATCAGAAAGAATCTCAAAGAAAAAACAACTACAAAATTAAAAGGAGTCTCAACAACAGGAAAAAAACAATAAAAACATAAAGCATTATACGGCCAAACACTAAGATAAAGAAGCTCAATAAATAATCAACTAAAGCAAAGGAAAAAGGTCAGCTACATTATGTCAAGCTAATATCTTGCATAAATGAGTAGCTAGACAAGGATATCCAGGTAGATTACTATCATATAATTCAATAAATCTTTGAAACCATGATTTTATAAGCCAATGATAACAATCAAGATTTCCTGCATCAGTTATAGAAGTAAAAGTAGCTACTTGAGAGCCATTCTTCCCTGAATTTTAAGCATGCTGAATGAGCAAGGTAGCCTTACAGTCAATTTCACAGTTCAAAACAACCACAACTCAGGAAAGCCAGCAACATCTTCAAACAACTTATATACTTCAGGTAGAAACTTTGGTAAACTATTTTGCAGTTTCCTTACCCAAAAAGTTCTTTGTAAGGTCTGAAAATTTAGCTTCACCGCATATTTCATTAATGGCTTTGACTCGTGTCTTTGCAGGTACTGACAGGTCCTTGGTGAATTGAGAAAATAATTGACTGTTTTTTGATGCCTTAACGAGGTCAAGAAGTTCATATTCAACCTTGTCCAGAGCATTTCCTTTTACTGCTGCAAGGTACAGTGCAGAGGCATAATTTCCAGATCCCCCAAACAAAGCCAAAGGCACCTAAATGCCAATAACAATCAACAGAACAGGGTAAAAGAAAGGTAAATGGGGCTATGGATTTGTTCAAAAGTATGAAATAAAAAAAAAAACATCATGAATTCACGGAAAACAACAGTTTTTAAAGTTAAAACAAACCACTCAGGTACCTTAACTTTCTCGACCTTTTCCGGGGAAGCGGTGGAATAATTCTTCGACAGCTACGAGAAACACATGGGAGAAATCAGACAGTAAACTATTTAAAATTTACCCCGACCAATAAAAGAGGAAAATATGTCGAAATTCAGATTTGGTTCATCTCACGCATGAAAAACTAAGTTACGATTGAACTAGGGTAAAATATATAATACAGAACAGAGGGAGGTATCGATGAGAGATGAAGGTAACCTCGGAACAAAGTAGAGTTTGGTGAATAGTGGATCTGGGAGTGTAAAACGAGAAATCGGATCTGAAAACCCTGTGAAAGAGAGGGGAAGTGGATCTAATGCGCGCTGCCATCGCCATTTCTAAACACAACCCTAATTCTTGCTTTGGTTCTGAAGAGTGAAGATAGATTTTTTCTGGCGTGGGCACCGATGGAGATTGTATTTGAGCCTGAGGGTGAAATGGCCTGGACTTGGGCTGGGCTTCATATGAATTTCATCTCGTTACTTATAGGGTAAAATATACCGTTCATCACTCAACAATCTTCTCACTCCTATTTTAGTCACTTAACTTTCAAATTTTTTTATTTAATAACTCACGAATATTTTATTATTTTCAAAATTTTTAATGTTATTAAATTTTCAAAATTTTTAAAATAATCAGCACCTCTTGTCACCACCCTAGACCACCGACGGCCTTCAAAACCAGTGGTCGTTTGACCCCAAATTGCACCGGATGACTTGTTTTGACACGTTGAGTCTGAATCTGGTAGTTGTTTCACCGGAAAATGTCTTGAAACTCACGAATCTCGATCTAAATGTTTCAGTTTTCTCACTTTCGATCTCCTTTTCATGGATTTTGGAGTACTTTCCGACAAAATAGAGGTCGAATTCGAACTCAGAGGAGTGAGACGAAGTGACTAGTGAAATATGGGACCGAACGACCACCATCTACAGCTATCATCAGTGGCGTCGAATGGTGGTCGGAAGACAATTTGTTTTTCTTTTTATTTTAAATTATTTTTTTATTAAATAATAAAAAATGTCATGTCATGCTAAAATAATAATAAAATACTCGTGGGTGACAAAAAATGTTCAATGTATAAAGTTCAGTTATTAAATAGAAAATTTTAAAAGTTGAGTGGCCAAAATAGGAGTGAGAAGATTGTTGAGTGATAAATGGTGTGTTTTACCCTTATTTATATTACTTAATGGGTAAAGTTTACAAGTGATCATTGAACTTTGTTAATTGTTTAATTTGGTAACTAAGCTTTTAATTGCTTCAATTATGGGTGTGCAAAAAAATTGATCCTATTGATCTGATCCATTTATCCGTTGATCTGATCCGAAATTTGGATATTCGGTCTATTTTTTATTTTTCGGATAATTCGAATCGAATGTCCAAAAATTTCAGATCGAATACGAATAGTGATTTCACATTCGGATTGGATATCCGATTGTTCGATATCTGAAAATTTCATTTTTTATAGATATGAATCTTGTTATATTCGATGCTTTTACTTGTTATATATGACAAATTAATTTTTTTATGGATACAAATCTTGTTATATTCAATAATTTGTTGATTTTTATATTTGAAAACCTAGAATGTTCATGGATAATACTGCCAAATTAAATCATAATTCCGGATATTCGGATATCCGAAATGCACACCCCTAGCTTCAATTTAGGCATTAAACTTTAAGTTTTGTTACAAATTGGAAATTGAATGTTAACGGCAGTTAAAAGGTGTCGTTGTTGATATATTTAATCATCTATTTTTATATATTCAATTAATTTAATCTTAATTCGTAAAAAATCAATAAATCTAACCTTCATTGTCTACACATTCTATGAATTTGGTTATATTAAAATTAAAAATAGTTTAATATTTTTTCTCTAATCAAATAGTGACATAGTCCCTAAATGGTTGGAGAAAATAAATAAAATTAGAGAGGAAATGAGGGACTCGGACCTAGGATGGGGATAGCAACTAAAACACATTAACCATTGGACCGAAGTTGATATTTGATTATAAATGACAACATTTTGTAGATTATTTTTGATAAACTAACAATTCTTTTTATACATAGAGAATTTGTGTTCGATAAACTAGCAATGGAATTTTTTAAACTTCACTTGTAAGCTTTATACCTAGGAAGATCATTGTAATACCCTAATTTTATCCGGGTATGAGTATATAAATAAATAAATAAATAAATAAATAAATATAAACCCAAAAAATATATAAATAGTCTAAAGTTCATTTTCAGTGTCCATTTACATATATAAAAAAATCCCCTCTACAATTCAAAAGGCCCATTTCAAATTTGCAAGGCCCAAAAGTTTTTCAATTTGATCCATCTTATTTCCCGCTCAAATTAATAAAAATTAGCTCAACAAAACCAAGATTTCAAATTTTCCACCCAAATCTGCTATTTAAAGGACACGTGGCAGACACTCATTGGCCCGAACCCATTTTCACAAAGATTTGTGTTTTTTAGAATTATCTAATTATCTAGATCCAGCTGGTCGCTGACACCATCCGTGTGATGTCATCAATGATGTCAAAAGGCACTCACCTATAAATATGAGAAAAAGTTTGTCAAATCATTAAGTGCTAATAATAATAATAATAATAATAATAATAATAATTAATAAAGAAGAGAGAGCATGTGTTTACCTCGGGAAGCCGAACCACCACAGGAGAAAAAATAGTCGTCGGAGCTGAGCCATCGAAGAGGCGAACAGGCGCCTGAGAAAGTCAAGAGTCATCGGGAAGGCGATCGGACACTGGCAAAGACGTCAGAATCGTTGTAACTGCTGCCACAGAGGTAAAATCCTCTTTAATCTCTTCATTTCCTGCAAGAAAACCACCAAAACATTAAATTTGAGCCAAATAAATAAAAAACAAAAAAGGAAATAAAGTGTTAAAGTAAGATCGGAAGGGATTAGTGGTGGTCGAAGGTGTTTCGAATATGGCGGAGTTGAAGATGGGGTTACTGGTAGTTAGTTTTAGGGGTGAAGTTGGGTGATTCGATTGAATCGGGTGGCTTTTAGGTAATTTTAGGCTCGAATTGGAGGTTTAGGGAAAACTTTAGGTTTTGGTGCGGCAGCCAAAAATCGCACACGACGACCGAGATGCGAAACCCAGTGGCCGGCAAACAACTTGTCAGTGATCGGAGCACGGCGAATTAGAATTGAGTGGTAGTGGTAGTGATGGTGACGGTTTGTGGCCGGAATTATGGTGTTCATCCAAATTTAAATGAACATGGATGAACACCATCTTAAATTTAAGGTTTTCAATCTATTTTGGTTGGCTTTTCTGGGTTTTAAGTTGTTTGTGGTTTAAAAGAAAGATGAGTTAAAAAGATAAGGGGCTTTATTAGAAATGAGTGAAAGGGGGAAAAGGCTTTATAAAGTCTATTCAAAACGACGACGTTTTGGACCCCAGGTCAAAAGGGTACGCGCGTCTTGAACTGGATCAGCTCTCGACCCGCGCCTTTTCATCTGGTTCTTTGGTTTTTGCCCTCTAATCTCCATTGTATTCAATTTAGTCATCTTTAATAAAATAAAGATATTGAAGCTTTTTTTAATTTAACCATGTTTTAAGTTGTTTAATTTAATTTTAATTGTTAACTTATATGTATGTTGCTTGGTTTTAAAATAACATGTAGTATATATTGTTGGATAACTTAGTCACATAGATTTAATAATTAATTGTTTAGAGCCCTAGTTTTAAGTTTACTATTAGAATTTAATAATTAAATTAAGAAGATCATTGTAGTAAATTAGTGTATTTTAAATGAAACTTTAGGGATCAAACTTGGATGGTGCTCCACTTGCTTGCAATGGGGTGTTATCTCAAAATTGGCCTTAAAGGGGTACATTTAATATATATTATAACTTAAGTATAAAGTCGGCTGCCACTCTTGCTTCTCTTTTCCTTTAAGTGCCGGTGGCGACACCAATTTTAATATTGGTGGCCGATCGCCGGGATCTATCGTTTCACTTGTTTTATTTGTTAGTTTTCAATAAATTATTCTGCTCTTGTGGCACGATCTACTCTACCTATTGGTACGTTTTTCTTCCTTTTGGCACATTTTCTCTCTTTTTGTTTTATTTTTTTATTAGGGTTGGATTTGACGAGCCACGACTGATCAAGATGGTACTTATTTGTAATCATGATGATCTTCCCTGCTCTGGACCCTCGAATTGAATTTGGATACGCGGTTTGCGCTCGTAGATAGTTTCTCACGACGCTCAGTTCTAATTTGCAATTCTCGGTGGTCTTTCAATAGATTAATCCCCTTTTGTGGTTCGTTTGTCGATGCAGTCAGATTTGCTCGTGTCTATTTTTTGATAGAGTCTTTTGGATGGGTTTTTTAACTTTTTCTATGTATGGTCCTTGTATGATTTAAAGTGGCTAGTTTTAAGAAAATGTCCAAATTATGTATTTAGTTACAATGATAATTGTAAACCGTTATTGTAATTTTAGGTATTTTCTCGTTTAATAAAATTAGCAGCTTCTATTCAAAAAAATATATATTATAACTTATAATCAAATAAAATCACTTAGTTAATTTAAATAGAGCCATAATTAGGTTATTACTTTAAGGATGAGTCTGCCACGCTCGACGAGCACCGATGAGCACCATTAATTTACTTTATAAAGATTAAAAATCTAAAAGACTTAATGTATAATTATAAGTTATTTAGAAATCAAAAGGTAAATTAATTAAAATACATTATTTTATTTTTAATTTTATTTTAAACATAATTAAATCAAAATACATCCCATAAATTACAAAACACTAATTTTTATTCATTTGAAATTCAAGAAGCCGCCGCCGACCACATACTCGCCGCCCCTGCGTTCATGGTTGCAGTTCGGGTAAACTTAGGTATAATATCTATATGTATAATTATAAAGTTGCAGTGTGGGTAAACTTTGGGAGGGGGCAAATTTAGGTATGATATCTATATGTATCATTCGGGTTGCAATTCATGGTTGAAACGGAGGCATGGAAGCGGCAGCGGTTAGCCGCGGTGGCTTGAATTTCAAATAAGAAAAAGTAGGCTTTTGCAATTTAGGGTAGGTATTTTGATTTAATTAGGTTTAAAATAAAATTAAAAATAAAATAATACATTTTAATTAATTTATCTTTTGATTTTTAAATAATTTATAATTATACGGTGAGTCCTTTAGATTTTTAATCTTTATAAATTAAATTAATGGTGCTCATCGTTAGTGGTGCTCATCAGTGTTTGTCGAGCACTGCAGAATTTTCCTTACTTTAATTAATGGGTAAACTACATAAATGATCCCCTGACTATGCTCGAATTATTTTTTGCGTCCCTCAACTATCAGAAGTTATAAATTGGTCCCTCAACTAAAAAAAGGTTACAAACTGGTCCACCGTCGTTAAAAATTTGACGGTTAATGACGTGACAGTTAATATAAATTAATATAATTACATAATTAACCCACATAATTTTAATAATATATTAATTTAATCCATCTTCTTTTCTATTTTCCTCTCCTTTAATTCTTCAATTTAACCCAATCGTTTAGTTCTATTCTCTTTGCTTTTTATCAAGTTCAAATCAATCCCACTTAATTAGGTCAGATTGCAATCCCTTTTGGTCCTAATTTTCATGAAATTTCTTCAACTTCATCATGTGTATGGCCTGGGGTTTATGGTTTTTTAATAGGTGAAGAGTATTTTTTTAATCCAAGTTTTCAAAGTTAAAATCAGAGTTGCAATGAACTTCTGATACTCTGTTTTTTTTCTTCAACTTGAAAAAAAGAAAGAGATTGATGGTTTATATTAATGGGCTCCCTGTACAATTTTATGATCAATACCCATTTTTATTTCAAGATTATGACTTCTTTTACTGTGTTTTTCTTTCAAAATTTGTTTCTTTTTGGTGGGTTTTTCTTGCTCTCCATCTCTGCCATGTTTTCCACTTTGCTTGAGTTCTTCAGCAAAGCTTTCTCAAGGTAAATCAATTTTGATTCGAATTCACTTGTTTATTTTCAAGTTTGAGTATCAAACCCCAGGCGTTTGAAGAATTAAGGAAGAAATTTGAAGAGAATGACAATTTTAATGTGGGTCTAGACTCAATTCCTTGCACAAGCACGAACAAAGTATGAGTTCAAGTCAGAGAATGACTTTTGTTGTATAATGGAGAAGCCGAGGATTTGAGCTTTTGTGTGAAAGAATTATATGCTGATTCCATCAATGGGTTATTGTCAGAACAAGGTTTCTTAGAACAAAATTTAAAAGATTTATCAGAGAATGAAGTTGATACCCAACAAAGCAAACAAACTGTTTGTGAAAATGTTTCAGGGAAACTTGAGTTTCTTTCCGAAGACTGCACCATTTCATATACTGATATGGATTTCATTACTTCAAGCCCCGAAAAACTGAGTAATTTTGAACCTTTTGAACTGGATTTTGAGGCTGATTCTTCGAGTAGCTATGGAGTCGAAGGGGGAAGACAATGAATCAATTGAAGATAAGAATTAAAGGAGAGGAGAAATAGAAAAGAAGATAGGCTAAGTTGATAAATTATTAAAATTATGTGGGTTAAATTTTTAGAATTATGGTCAAGTTAAATTTTTAGAATTATGGTCAAATTAAAATAAGTATAGAACTTTGAAGTCTGTAACCTTTTTGTTAATTGAGGGACCATTTTGTAATTTCTGATAGTCGATGACGCAAAAGATAATTGAAGCATAGTTGGGGGACTATTTATGTAGTTTACCCTTAATTAATTAGAATGTCATTTTAATTAGTGAATATCACATGAAATTAGGGGTTTTGAGATTGACGATATTCAAGCAATTGATATTGCCTCATAAAGGCTTTTAAATTCAATGATATTCATAGTTTAATTAACTTAATTAAATAGAGCATTATTAAGTTAACACTTAAAATGAACAAGACGATAATGAATCTATGCATTCGAAAACCTTTTATGTTGAAAATACATTTTTATGAATATAAATGTGGTGCTTCTTAATAGGGCACTTTTAATCTCATATTCGATATAAAAATTGTTTTTCTTGTAAAAGGATATCTCCATTTGGAATAAAAAATCAGTTAATAATTACGGTCAAATTAAATTCAAATTGGCATTCGAAATGCCACGTAAAATTAAAAATTATCAATAACGGGTGTTTGTGGGATGCTAATCCTTCCCTACATGTATACCAACTCTCGAACCTCAAAGAACGAATCTTTAATTATTTTTATAGTATTCGGTCTACCAAAGTGATCGGATGCAACTCTAAATTTATTTTAAAAAAACTAATTTAATATGAAAAATCTAAATTTTAAAGATAAAATTAAGAATGCACAAAAACTTTTATTTTTAAAATAAATCGTCTAGCTATTTCACCCCGAGAATCACAACCATCACGCTTCCATCGCCATTTCAAGTAATCATAAATGTATCCCTCCATTTCCATGTCAATCAAAAGCGTCAACTAGGTAAGGACAAGAATTGGATTTAAGGATTGAGTACTTTTTGTCTTTCACCCAAGTTTCAACTTCCAACATAAAAATCACATGTTTCACTCTTTTTCTCTTCACTATTGTCAACAAGTAGACTATCGGTGGTGGGGGAGTGGGCCACTCTTCTCCGGCGTAGCTCCTGTTAGAAATAATAGTATAATGTAACGGTAATAAAAATAATAAAATACAATGAATAGTAACAAAACAGAGTAGCAAAAATCAAACAAAATTGCTAAATGTAAATTTTTTTTCGAACCATGATTAAATTATTTGACTATACAAATATAAAAGATTAAATGTTTTATTATATAAATTCTCTTAAATAATCATGTCACTCTTTGAACGGCAGTTAATTTGTAATAAAATTAAAAATTTGATGTCTAAATTAAAATTTTAAATATTTAATTATCAGATTGAACAATTTAACAAAATTCAGCGACCGTTTGTAAACTTTGCTCTTACCTAATTCATCTTTTCTTACTTCTAAAACAAGAAGAAGAATGAGTCAATCTTTTTTTTCATCGTTTTTCTGTTTTCATAACTTTTTCCTATGATTTTTTTTTATCTTTTTGCTATGATTTTTTAATATAGTGATACGATTATATGGTAATTAGGGCTATGTAAAAAATATTTGATTTGATTGATTTGATTTGTATATATCTCGATCTTATTCAAAATTTTAACCTCAAACAGATTATATATTCGATCCATTTTTTATTTTTTAGATCTGATATGGATCACGATATTTTAAGTTCCGTATTGTTTAAAAATCTGAAATATTCGAAAATCCAAATTTCTTTGGATAAGAATCGTGTTACATATTTAGCAATTTAATGCTTGTTACCAAAAAAATTCGAAAATATGAGTTTTCATATATGTGAATCTTTGTTATATTTGACAATTTGTTGTTTGTTATATTTGTAAATCTGAATTTTTCATAGATACGACCGTTAAATACGAAAAATATTTAAACCAAATTATATATTCATATATCTAAAAATCTTATCTGAATATTCGGATATTTGATTTTTTCTAGATAAGATACAGATCGCTATTTTATTGATCCAAAATTTCAGATATCTAATTTTTCGGATCGAATGGATTATAAGTGTTCAAAAGTACTATTTTTCTTACCCTTTTTACTCATATTATTGTTAGACTTAGGCCCATATTAGTTGCATAATTAGCCATTCATGCATTAATCCATGTTTCCTTCCATCGTTGAGCTTGATTACATAACTTGGTAGTTTTTGTGGGAAAAGATGCTGCTTTGGTGTGTTTTGTGTGTATGTGCATGATCACTTGCCAAAGCAAGGCTAGAGCTAGTTGCTAGGGCAATGCATGAAGGAGACGCCGAGCTAGTTGCCAGGGCAATGCATGAAGGAGACGCCGAGCCAGTTGCCATGGCAATTGTCGACAAGAGCAAAGGTGATAAGGTAGTCGAAATTGATGACTAGACAAGCCCAATATGACGTGGAGCAAAGCCCAAACCCAAAGGAATTTGATTTCCATGCAGAGATTAAAGAAGAATTAAATTCCAAGAAGATAGGAGAAGTTCTAGTAGGAATACAATTATAATAAAGAATTATATTCTTTAAAGATAATTTAATTCCAACTTAACTTTCTCCTCAAAGAAGGACTTTGGCCTAGCCCTATAAATAAGAAGGAGATTTCGACAATTTCATAGAGAGCAAAGAGAGGGAAATTTCGACAAGTCCAGGGAGGACAAGAGGAGAGAATTTTCGACAAGCATCTAGGGCAAGGAGGATTTCGACAAGCCTCCTTCTTCATCCTTTTCTTTCTTGTTCGATTGGGTTCATGCTAGGGATTAATTATCTTGTGTTTCTTTGGAACCTAGCCATGAACTAAATCTATTTGGCTATGGTTATTGTGTTTTGTGGTTGTGAGAAACTATTGGATTTTGTTTAGGTAATAAGAGTTTGCACTTTTCTATTCAAGGTTTATTCATTCTTGGTTCTTATTCTTGTTAGCGAGTGAATTGGGAGAGGATCTCGTAACTTCATCTATTTATCTAATATCGGGAGAGTTAGATTCAAGAAACGAATGAATATGATCTTTATTCAATCTATTGATGGTGAAGATTAATCCGGCTTAGGAATAAGTTAAGGATTTCAACGGCTAAGAGGAGCGCAAGATTGGTTGTTGTTCACCCTTGATTCACGCAGGGATGTATTATCAAGGATGCACAAGTAGCTAGAGTTTCGACTTAGGGATAAGAAGAAACCATTGAAGAACGCTCTGCCGAACCTTGAAGGTTGCTGCCCAGACGCCCAAGTAGTTGCCCAACTAGTTGCCCAGGCAACCATCGATTAGTTGCCAAGGCAACCCCGTTGTGCAAGTTGTCACGGCAACTGAGTTGCCCGTGCACTCTTTTACCAAGACGATCCAATCGGCTATCACACCTCAACTCACGATAACCTGGCCTATCTCTCTCAATTGATCTCATCTATTCTTTTACTTTATTGCTTTCTAGATTAGTTATTAGTTAAAACTCTCATAATCCTTTATTTGTGTTTTTACTTTTTACAGTGCAAGAGACTAAATTCTTGAAGTGGCACCAATCCTTGTGGAGACGATATCTTTTATACTATAACTTGCAACGTGTATACTTGCACAATTGTGTAGCACTTATTACGCGCAACAATGGACGAATCCAATATCCAAAAATACACATCCCTAATGGTAGGATATATTCATATTTTGTTCTTAATCATTTGACAATGCACACATACCTTGTACACACAAGTGCTTGAGTCTGAGACTCTTAAGATAAACATCATTATCTTTTTCATTGGAGCCACCCGTTGGGTTCTTTTTTACTACGATTTTTATGGGCATATAATGTATTCCATGGTTTTTACTGTATTATATTTTAATGAACTCATAAAAACATTTTATTTTAACATAACACACTTGGGTGATATCAGGTGATATGTTTACTTTTAAAAATTTTATTTTTTGAAAAAAAATCTTAAAATTATTTTAGAATTATTGAAATTTATTTATAATAATAATAAATATGATTACAACTATAAAATGTTTATTGATTTTTTAAAAATTATTATTTAAAAATCTTTAAAAATGAAAAAAATAATTTACAAAAATATTAAATGATTTTTAATAAGTTTTGAATTTCGTTTACAAACTAATGAAAACTACAAAATATTATTAAAAATATAAAATATTGCAAAATAATATTCAAAATTATAATTGGTGCAATCAGATTGTAGGGAAGCGGTCAAACTTATACAAGACTCTAATGATAGAGCTAGCTCTTTCTAGGGATGAGCATTTTATCCTACCCGGTCCGATCGGGTCGAATTTTTTAATGAAAAAATTAAGTTCGGGTCGGATTTTAATTAAGGGTGGTGTTAGATCGGGTTTAGGGTGAAAATTATCTTACCCGACCCGACTCAAGACTAATTGTGTAATTTTCTTCTAAATTTTTAGGGATATTTATAATAATACTCCCTCTAAATATTTTTTTATAATTAGGTCCTTAAAATTGAATTTTTATTTACAGTTTAGTCCTTAAATTTATAATTTTTTTACAATTAAGTCCCCTCAAATTATTTTTTTACAAATAGATCCCTAAAAATCAATTTTTTTCTATAGGTCAGGTCGGTCGGGGTCGAGTTTAGTATATTTATTTTCGGGTCGGGTCAGATCAAATTTTTTTAAAGAATATGTTCGGGTCGAGTGTAGGTGTAGGATATTTATTTTCGGGTTGAATTCGAGTAGGGTAAAACCCGATCCGACCCGACCCGTGCACATCTACAGCTCTTTCTCTCTTATTTGGACAATCAATAAGGTTCGACGGAAAGGGTGGGTAACAAAATTAAATGGATTACCATGAAAATAACAAGCCAGCGGACATACTTTGCAAAGAGAGTGTTGACTCAGCTAACCTCCTAACTACTTAACTGCTATCACTTAACTGCTTAACTATTTGAGTCTCATCAAAGTGTAAGTTGCCTATGACTAAGTATGTTACAAATGTTTTGACAATAAATTTGTGTGATTACTATTTATATTATAATTTTAGGTCTTAAAGATAGATAAAAATTAAACATAAATTAATATAAATATTAAAAAATCTAAAAAATTAAGGCTTTATTAAAAAAAATACTTGTGAGATAAATCATTGTATTGTGAGGTTATAGATCTATTTAAAAAAGAAATGTTACCTTACGGTGTCGTTGGTCTCTTAGAAAAGAACTGTTGAGCACAGTGTCACAAATCTCTCCGTTTAATAACTTTTGTTTTATACTTTTAGAAAAATTTTATATTTTCTATAAATTTTAATAATACGTTATAAATTTTTGATAAAAATCTGTAATATTTTACAATTTTTAAATAATATATTAATTTTTACAATTTTAGAATAATACCCCGAGATAAACTTATAATGATATAAAATGGACTTAATTCACTTTTTTGCCCCCTAAATTATACCTCTTTTCCTACTTTGGTACTTAAATTTTTTTCGGGACAAAGTGCACCTAAAATTTTTGATGTTACCTATTTCACCCCAAAAAGTAACTCCGTTTTAAAAAATTGCTCTGACCAATAAGAACTCATCACATAATTTTCTTTATTTTTTAAATTTTAAAATAAAATAAAATAAATATATTACAATATTTTAATTACATTTTTGTAACCCCTAGACCCGCATATGCGTTACCACGGATCCTAGAAAGTCACATTAGGTTCCAAGAGCGACCCACGGTATAGATCGCACATAAAAACATTTTACCTTAAAACACTTATTAAACTATAACGTTAACTTCTATTTAAAATACCCTTTCGGGAAATCATTCAAACATATAACAATGATTTCATAAAACATTTTACAGACACTATCATAAAATAATACATGACATACATACCCACTAATTTTATCAGCACCGTACTCTAAAGCAGTGCCGAGAGAACTCCAATTACATATGTCAATCACTACACCATGGTATATCTCTTCTAACCTGCGGTGGTAAAAACAACACGAGCTTGGGAAAACTCGGTAATACAAAACTACCAAATGATGTTGTAAGCACATGCATGTATAAGGTAAAGCATGTATACGGTAGAGCATAAAACTACCATGGTGTTCCGGGTAACATGTTCTAATTACGATTTATTTTAAAATTCTTATCTACCTTTCAACTATACTCCAATATGCAGTTTTGGGTTGCATCTATAATGCATTAACCTAGGCCCATTGGGCGTAGGAACCATCCTAAGGGAATACCTTAGGTCTAGGCGGAATTACCCTAGCCGAAGCTAGGAACCTAATACGAGCGGACCCTAGCCGAAGCGTAGGAACCGAATATGGGTGGACTTACCAACTTGATCAGGGGCTGAGCCTACAATCTTAAATCAATATCCAGTACCAATAAAACAATTTTGAACGGTAATAGTCATCTCAGTAATTAGCAGTAGTATGTCAATAATTTAGGATACAAACATATGTTTAGTCAGTAGATCCGAAGTATCATGATCCATGAATCGGGTATACTTATATCAGTAAATCAAGAATTAGAAGTCATATTTTCACTCCAGGTAACAGGATCACTTGAGATCAGAGTGGATAGACAGGCTTCCAATCAGGAAGATTTATCAAGAGAGTTCCAATAATTTCGCTCAAAAGGGCAATTTGATCATTTTGACAAGCAAGGGCAAATTTTGTAGTCTAACCATAATAGGGTAAGCTAGATTTGTTGTGCCGAAGATTTCTGACAGCTAGCCAGGCTTCCAAGACCACTACACTGTAGCGACCATTTTTCCTCCTTTTAGAAAAAAATCTTTAAGGTCTTTTGTTTGGAAAAATCGTCGGCTACTAATTATCCCCTAAATCATCCCTTGAAATCTTGGTTTAAAATGGAGGATTACTTTCGGAGGACTCTTTTTCTTTTGAAATTTGATAAAAACTTGGAGTCGCCGCCGGCCACTTGGATAAGGTAGGCCAAGCACTAGGAAACCAGAGATTTAAATTAAAAGGGTTCGGGAGTTGGTTACGTGTGGGGAAGGATTAGTACCCCCATCACACCCGGAAATTGGTACCGAAATATTTGTTGCTTTCAAAAGGATGTAAATTGTTGAAATTTAAATTGAATTGAATTTGACGTTCTTAATTGAAAATTGACTTTAATCAAACGAGCTTTATCATATTGGTGAGTTCAAATTAATTGGACATTTAATTAATAAGGATGACAATACATCAGGCCATATATTAAACCGATATCGAATAAGGCCGACTGTCTGGTTAATTTATAGTTCGAATCCCGCACGTCACCTTTATGCATGATGCAAGCATTTAGGTATGATGTTATGATATTGCCAATTTTAATTATTATTTACCTCGGAACGGTAAGGATTAATCCAAATATTCGGTCAACCTCTATTAAGGCAATACTGTTACGACACGAATATCGGGATTATTGAATACCTCCTTTTATGATTTAAATTAATTAATGTGCAATTAGAAGTCCCATGAATGGCAATTAAGGGATGACAAACAAAGGCACAAATAATAACACACAAAAGGACGCCCACCCAAGTTCTTAACCTAAAAGGCCCAAGTTATGGATGATCCAATTGGTGATCTAGTTAGCTAAGTGATTCTAATATTTAACCCTAAATTAATTAGCCCTAAAGACTGGAAACCCTAACAAATTATGATAATTAATTTAAAATTCTATGTCAATCTACACTTGAAATTAATTTTTTCCTAAAAGTAATTAAGAAATGTTCAATCAATTTAATGAATTTAACATTTACTCCAATAAGCCTAGGGCAAATTTAAATCCACTAAATTAATTCGAACCCTAATCTGACTAAGGCTCTAAAAGGACTATTCCTAAATTAATCTAATTAATTTAAAGATCGCGCCCCTATGAGACGAGCACACGATTTTAAATTAATTAAATCAATTTGCCTAATTCTAAACTAAAAGTCTAACAAGCCCATAGCCCAATTAAAATAAACAAACCCTAAGACCTAAACTTCTAAAATAAACTTATACCAAAGGCCCAACTATAGATATATTTAGTGTAAAAATACTATATAGATTTAAAACTTTATTATATATGTTGAAAAACTATATTATACATATATCAAAAACTTTATATTATATTATGGAAACCATATATTATATTTTTATGAAAGATTATATATTATACTTTATATACATATAAAACTATATACTATATATTATAAAAAAACTATATAATACACTTCATGCAAAAAAACCATATGTTATACATTTAAAAAAAATACTATATATCTTATATTATATTAGAAAAATCTATATGTTATACGAAAGAGCATATATTAATTTATATAAAAAACATATGCTACATACTATATAAAAGCATTATATTCTATAAAAACCATACCATATACATCTAAAAAAAGGGGTATTATATATATATATATATATATATCTTAAAACTATATCATATATTATACAAGAATGGAACATTAAATTCTATATAAACCATACAATATATAATATATATACATATATAAAACTTCAAATTAGCACATAATAACCGCGAAATACAAATTACGCATTTTTTAACCATAAATCTAACAAATTAAAGCATGGGTAACAACATTCAATCAAACAAAATATATAAGCAAAATAGGCAAACAAATTTAAATATGCATGATATATAAAAAAACAACACTGGAAAAGGACCGATTTGAAAAGAAAATAAAACAAAGGGGCAAAATTTCAAGGAAAGCAAGGACGTGATTGTAAACAATTTAGAAATCCCAGGGACTAGGAAAGGAATAAAAAAAGATGGAATGGTTAACCCTTGTAATTAGCCCACACGGAGGGACAAATACCGTGATTTGCCCATGCGAAAGGACCGCAGGCGAGATTATTTTAGGACGGGGAGACTAAAAGGTAATTAAATCAATTTTAAAACCTTAAAACACTATAAAACAAGGGCCCTTAGATCATTTCTTCTCATTTAGCCAAAACTATCCCCCAAATGCTCTTAAACCCTCTTTCAGCCTCGGCCGAGCGCCGCCGCTCGCTGGGGAGAAACTCAAAATCTGGCCACAAAACATCGCGTCAGCCGTCGCTCGTCGGGGGCCGGGAACTCTAAAACCAACCAAATGATTCCTTTTCCCGTTCTAAACTCATATCCGACCTCAAATCTTTTGAAAGAAAGATAAAAACCCCTCATTTTTTTATAAAAACAAAATCGAAAATGGATCTAAAACTAGTTTTGAAACCACTATGACGTTTGATTCCTCACCGATTCACCATCAGACGGTATCAGGAAACCGTGAGGCTTATCACCGGCAAGGAAACACTACGACGCAAGGAATCCGAAACAACATGATGGTAAAAACGAAACCCCAACCCTTTATTTTTTTTATTTATGCATGCTTTGAATATGAAAAAAAGGGAGAAATACCTTGAAAGGCTTTGGTTTTCTTTTTATTAATCTGAATATTTTCCCCGTTCGAAAAGCTAGGGTTACAAGTGGTTGTTTACATTGCTTATATGCTTCTCAGATCAATCATTGCTTACCTATGCTATTGTTTACATGTTTAAGCAAAACTTAAATGAGATCACTGTGGCTGATTTTAGACTGACATGCCCTCATTTTTTATGTTTTTTTTGTCTGTTCGGTGGTTGAGAGCCGGTAAGATGACGCGAGGTTATCGTACGGTGGCAGCGGTATTTTCAGTGACGTGGCCACGCGGACATGGGAGATGAAACAGTGCCGACACCTGAGCGCGTGAAGAAGCTGAATGGTCGGGACGTGTATCACATGCGAGCGTAGGGAGATGGACGGTCGGCGCATGAGCCTCACTAGCGCGTGGGGAGCTGAACGGTCAGCGCATGGAGGAGCGTGCAAAATCCGACGGGTCTTCTTCATTTAATCCCAGCCGTTGGATCAAAATTTGATCCAATGGCCTAGATTAGGCGATTGCAAATGGAATAAGGGGTTATTAGATTTAGGGCTTAGGGTTTTGCTATCACTTGGGCCTAACGGGCCAATGTAAAAATATGTAGTAATTTTTTGGCTTTTATGAATATGTAAATGGACTTAAACATTTTAATTAATTGGGCTTTATTATATGATATGTTTTTTGAATTATAGCAGCCCACTTATAATAATAATAATAATAATAATAATAGTAATAAACATATAATATAACATACTTACTTGCATACACATATACACAAATATACTTACATATAATACACAAACATTAATACACATTACATATACACATAATACATAGGTACATATAATATACGCACCCACATTCACATTTAAATATTAATGACATTAAACTAATACATACATACAAGCTACACATACAATCATATATTACATACACATATATATTACATATATTTATACCACATACATATAAACACACACTTATGTCTAAATAGATATAATAAACACATATACATAGTAAACACATACTAATGACACATAATACACTTAATAGCATAATAATAGTAATATATATTTGACTTTGGGTTTTAAATAACATAACATATACTATGATAAAAAAAAATAACATAATACGGTAGCAAATAATAAAACCTAGATATATAAATGCTTAACTAGTAACTAATTTTTGTTGTTTTTTTGTAGGTTTTAATAAAAGGATAAAGTAAACAAAGCTCATATATATATTTTTTAAAAAGTAGTAACATATATAAGCCCCTTATTGTAAAACAAAAATAAAAAAGGGTCCATACCGGACAAAATTAGTGATTACATCCACTAAATACATCTCATCAGTACATTACTTTCCAAGCATTCAAATTGATACACCTTATAGGTGTTCAGTATTTAGTCATGAATGCGATGTATATGTTAATAGATCGCGTCACCTATTACCCTGAACCGAGCATCGAATGGTTGAGTGGGTATTTATGTAGTATTCTCCCATTATTGTGATAATATTAAGAATTGTCGATTTACATAAGTCAAGCTTCAAATCACAGGGGCATTATAGTCATTGCGATTCATCGAGAATTTCAAGATTTTCCAAGCTTCCACTTATCTCAAGTCTCGTAGGCGTCTCAATCATTTAAGTCCTCGATGGTGTTTCGGTCATTCAAGCACATTTAGTACTTCCAAACCATCCATTCATTTCAGAACTTGAAGGTTTATCCATCATTCTGGAAATTTGGAAAATTTCAGTGCCCAAGGGCACATTCGTCTTTTTAGTCATTATGATCATTCTGATCAATCCTGCCTTATCAGTATTTCCAATACTTTAAGTATTTCAATCAATTCAATACTTTACGTCACTTTGATTAATTCAGGCCTACGAATAGTTTTCTGTAAATCTATCTCCGGAGATTTATTCAGAATTCAAGATCACCAAGCACTTTACAATCTCATGTCAAAGGGGTATTATGATTATTAAAGTGTAGTCATTCTCGTTCTTTCGGTCCTTTTAAACTATTTAATCATTTTAATCTCTAGGTTATACTCGTTATGTTGGTTAATTTAGTAGTTTTGGTACCCAGGGTATCTTAGTCATTTTAGCCAATTCATACGTATTGGAATTCTCAATCCTTTCAATCATTTCGGTCCTTTCGACCTTTTTTCAACAATCCATTTATTTCATAACTCAGGGGCATACCCGTCATTTCAGTTAATTTAGAAATTCCAATGCCCGATGACATTTTTAGTCATTTGCCAATTCAGTCATATCAAAATTTCTAATTCTCTCACTCATTTCAACCATTAATGTCAATTTTGTATCTTTTGACAGTCTGATTGATCGGGTCATACAATGAGTCACCCCCATAAATTTGTCTTTAGAGATTTATTCAGGATTTTGGTTAAATCCATGTACTTATCATTCTCAAACGTTTAAGTCTTGTTACCGTATCTTTCCAAGTACAACGAGGTTTCTAGATGAATAAATTGTTTACCAGAGCAAGTTTAGATTTTCATATCGATATTTATTAACAGGGGTATTATGGTCATTCTTACACCTCAAGGTATTTTCAATATTTTAAAACTGACTATTTTAAGCATTGACTCCTTCAACACTATTAATCATAGCTGGAGATTTACAGTCTTATTCATAATTTATTGCATTCAAGGTCCTTTCAATTTATTAAGTTTCTCATTCGAACATTACGATCTATCCAGATTATGAATCTTATTTTTCTTGATCAATTTAACTTAAGTGAAATTAACAGTACTCTAAATCATATTCATGCATGCATTAACCAATTATTCACATGTCTCATAAAGCATGCAAGAGGTAGTAATGTATTACCTTGAATCCTTGCTACGTCGGTCGACCATTGAAATGCCTTTCAAACACTCTCGAACCCGAGTTTGACATCCCTCGACATCTCGGATACGAAGATACATGGATACCCGAAACAGGGAAAGTGTCACTAGGAGAGTGCGTAGCTCCGATAAGGCCCTTGCCGTCATCGATAACGAGAGCTATGACCTGGGTTCTACTCAGCTTGCCGTGGGGAGTTCAGTCGTCACCCCCTCGTCTCGAACGGGCGACTGTGGCGGCTGGAAATAAATGGAAACATGGGTAGATTCTCATCGAACCCTTGAACCATTTTTTGCTGCTAACGACGACGAGTCAAAGTGAGTGGCAGTCGAGATTAAGGTCGGAGTTGAGCGACGGTTCGATTGGCAACGACGGTGGTAGTCACCGGCTGGCGGTGGAGAAGATCAAGTGGCGACCGGTGATAGAAGGCGAAAGGTTGGGGGAGAGGAAGTGAGGGGTCAAAATCTAGATCTGGATAATTCCAGAATTGGTATTTAATCCAATACAGGTGGTTGGTTGGGAATTTTCAAATTATTTTATTAACTTAAGCTTTTTAGGATCTACTTAATAATAAGTAGGTGCAAAATGTAACCAAGAGTTTTTTTAGCTCAGATGGCTGGGTATTTAGCTTATGGTGCCTAAAGGTTTTGGGTTCAACTCTCCCAAGCACCGCTTTTTTTTTTTTTTTTCATTTCATTCATTCTTCTTCTTCTTTTTATACCAATAGTTTATGGTGTTACAATTTCCCAAAATAACCCCATTGTCTTCTTCCCCAAATTTTCCTAAACCATGCTTTCTTCCACCCGAAAATTACTGATTATTTTGTTCCACAACTTAACAAATTTTGCAGCATCTTTCTTTTTATTAGAGGGTGGCCGAGAAAATAGTATGTATTAGATGGATGTATAAACCAGAAATCAGAGTACCATGGCCATCGATTATTTTATTTGATAACGTAACCATGACCATCTTATTTAATATATTTGTTTCTCTTTTTAGTTCCAATCAAGGAAACGGGGGTTTGAAAAATATTTAAAGCTTCAATTGATGAAATCCTCCTCAAAAGCAAATATTTTAAAGCTTCAATTTGCAGAGGCTTTTATAAAAAAATACTATTTGAGGAACGGGGCTTAAAAAATCGGTGAAAATCAAAGAATAAAATTTATAGATCAAAATTGATAAATATTTTATGAGCTTGAAAAATCTCTAAGCGTCAATCGGGATATGGGGAAGAAGAAAGGTGGAGAATAAGGGGAAATAGGGGTTGAGAAAGATGGGTATATTAAATATTTTTTATTAATATTATATTATAGTTATATTATTATTTCATTTCATTTTTAATTTTTTATATATTAAACCAAAAATAAGATAGAGGAAAATAATTAAGTGTCATGGTGCATTCTGATTGGCCAAGACGGATTTTTTAACGATGTTAGCTTTTTGGGTGAAATGAGTAACATCGAAAATTTTAAAGGGTACGAAAAAAGTTTAGGTACCAAAATGAAAATAAGGTATAGTTTAGGGGGCAAAATTTAATTAAGCCAATAAAATACTAATAAACAATTTCTCACAATCCTTCCATTAACATATTTATTTCCTAATAATAGCTAGATAATTGATACAGGGTACCACTTGCTTTTTCTCTAGTTAGGGTGTGCAAACAAAACAATTCGGAAAATTTGATGATTCGATTTATTTCACACACAAATACCATCAAAGAGAATCAGTCTTTAGTTGGTAGATTTTTAGAGTTATCACTTTATTCAAAGTCCTTAACAACAACGTATGAGA
The DNA here is from genome assembly GCA_019671005.1 of Hibiscus mutabilis. Classification (NCBI taxonomy): domain Eukaryota; kingdom Viridiplantae; phylum Streptophyta; class Magnoliopsida; order Malvales; family Malvaceae; genus Hibiscus; species Hibiscus mutabilis. The sequence goes on from JAGYYJ010003154.1 coordinate 106,163, forward strand.
GTAAAATTCACTCATAATCTGTATATGAGATCTCTCCATTAATCCCGAACACACCTTTTTTTGCCCCTTTATCTCGGGATTAGATCTAAGAATCATTCATACAATCAATAATAAGGGCTCTGCCAAAAAAGATGTATGTTTAAAGAGACAGATGAAAAATGAAAAGAAATGAAAAATGTTTGCCACTTGAGAAAATGAAGGGAATGCATCTTTAAGTAGATTAACATAGAGGCCCTTACAAAAGATCCCTAATGCTCGCGGGAAAAATCAAAAGGGTTGATTCTAGGTATGACCCTAGTTGTCTAGCATTACTTTAGGAAAGCATGAATGAATTCCAGCCAATCTTGGGTATTTCAAGTTATAGGCGCTCATCAAGTTCTTCCCCAAGTTTTCCACTTCTGGTAGCCGCCAAAATCAACTCTCCATTCACGACCATGTCTGAAAAACTTTCAGTGGCATGGTTTAACATACGGTTGTAGAAGGAACCATTTAAAGTCTCCATGAACATTCGAGTAACCTCATTTTCCAACAGTGGAGGTTGTACTTGAGCTGCCATATTTCGCCATCTGTAGGCATACTGGCGAAAACTCTCGTCGGGCCCTCGTTCCATATCTTGCAGTGCGATCCTGCGTGGGACCATATCTGTCACATATTCGTACTGTTTAAGGCAAGCTCTTGACAGATCTTTCCAAGTGCGTATGTTGGCCCGACTCAATTGGGTATACCATCGGGCAGCAGACCCTGATAAACTATCTTGGAAGCAGAAGATGAGTAGCTTCTCATTTTCCAAGTGCGGCGATATTCTTCGACAGTACATGGTCAAGTGCGCCACATGGCAAGTGGTTCCGTCATATTTGTTAAATTCGGGGGTTTTGAACTTTGGAGGAACCATCACGTCCATCACCAAACTCAAGTCTCTAGCATCCATGTCGCCATGGATATTTCCTTCTTGAAAGGCTCTGATGATTCTTTCTAATTTGTCGCAGCAATCCTCCAGCTTTTTGTACGCACTGGCCTTGTCAGCGACTTCATCAAGGTCCGAGACCTCATAGTTGTGAGTTTCCCCATGGTTAATCCCTACCTCATTTGGAGCACGAACAGAAGATTCTGCGAATGGGAACAAGAACTTGGCTTTTGACGAGGTAGTCCCCTTTTGAATTCTAGGATGGACAAAAACAACCCTAGGAAATTATGGCAGGGTATTGATGTTTTCTATATTCCCATCCGGGTTCCTGAACTGTAACATTACTACGACCTGACTGACTATTTTCCTATGTGCCAGTTTGATTTATCGCTTCAAGTCATTTTTTATCTTGTCTAGCTTGTCCTGAGTACTCTTGTGGATGATTTCTAGGGTCATCACTCCATCTTCCATTGCTCTGGAAAGAATGAGTATCGTATTTTGTCATTAGTTTCTTATTATGTGAATGCATGCGGTGATCACAACATAAATGCAAGCAATAAGAAAAAAACAAATGCAAAATGCATGAATGTAAGCAAATGGTCATCGATTCCATTAAGGTATTGCTCTAGAAGTAGTTTTTCATTGGATGTCGAAGCTTTAAATTATATCACGAGTACATTTCAACTCAAGCACCCAGCTCTTTTATCTCTTCATTCAAAAACATGAGTCTCGGTCCCCTTTCTCCTACTGGCCTGGCGTAGAGCTGCAGCTTTTTTAACCAACATCATCACATGCCTGGCTACATCCTAAACTTGATTCATGACATCCTTGTCGAACTTATCACGTTCCTGGAATGATATTGTCCTAAGAGGAGTATACCAATAGTCATTGCCCCTTCATTGGTGACCAAGATCTTTCTGAATGAGTATTCTATCCATTGTGAAAAACTAATTTCTACTTGAGCAACGTGTTTTGGACTCGACCCCTTCTGGACATGAGATGCATGCAACAATCAAATACGCATAAAACAATAAGACAAGAGAAAGAAACGATTAGTACACTTTAAAAGAAATAAACACGAAAGGTCCAAAATAATTCCATTGTACGAATAGTAATTGGGTAAGGCATTCCAACACTTCTAGACAAGTCTCCACAGACTATCCTTACGAAATAATTTTGACCGGACTCTAAAACCTAGGTTTTCCAGCATGGCTCTAATGGGGTGGGCTTCTAGATTCTCACACAGGTTCGGTTCTAAAAGGGTTCCCGAATTGTCCTTGCTGTCCCCTACTAAGGGTAGCAAGGCTCCTGATTCTAGCCCATTATAGGTTTCAAACGAATCAGGTTCAACTCGGGGGACCCATTCCTATGCCTATACGGAGGATCAATATCCACACGGAGATATAGAGCGTGAGCCTCAGAGGTACTGGCTTGGCCCATACGGAGAATCAGTATTCCCACGAGAGCCATAGCATTTTCCCCTACTTAAACGAATGGGACAAAGCTCGGGCTTAGAGCTTGGAATTAAGTCTTAAATGCATAAAATAGAATTAAACTTATAAACGGACAATTAAGTTAAGCTTTACTTAAATTCAAAAATTCCGACATTAAAACAATATGTAACCGACTTGTGGCCTAACTTACTTTTTCTCTAAAAACAAAAAATTGTCCCAAACGGAGTCGCCAAGCTGTCGCAACCCCGTTTCGAGGCGTTTCAACGTTTTGAAAACTCAAAAATCAACGGAGTCGCCACCAATCTTTAAAAAGGTGTGATTGGATCACCTAAAACGGGTTATTTTAATAAAATCATTTTATTTTATTGAAACAACATTTTTGGTTCGCGAAAACACAAAAATGGGTTCGGGAGTCGGTTACGTGTGGGGAAGGGTTATCACCCCTACGACGCCCAAAAATTGGTACCTTGTCGGTTACAAAAAGTTTTAAAAGTCGGATTTACATAAAGCTTAAGGTCATTGTCCATTTATAAGTTTCATTCTATTTTAACGGCCTTGCCATTTGGAAAATGAACTCCAATCACCGCCAACAATTCTGGCGCTAACCTGTCATTTCCGTTTGGCAAGGCACCACATTAATTTAATTTTCACTTTTCAAACAAGCAAAGAAATTTAGTTCGTTGAAGCTTTTTATTTATTTATAAGTTAATAATTATTAATCCTAAAGAAGATCTAAGTTTTTTATTCCTATTTAAAGGTTTAAATTTTATTAAGTGTATTTTATTTTTATGAAGAAAATTTTATCAAACAAAAGTTTCTAACTAAAGCTTGTAGAACTTATTCCTAAGGTTCAATTTATTACTAAAAGGCAAACAAGACAACAAACAAAAAATTTTAAATTTTATGTTTTGAGCTTGGATCGAATTTATTTTGAAAAGTTTTATTTTTTACTACTTCTTTGTTTTTTCTTTTTAAAAATTATTTTTAACTTTTAAATTCTTTTATTCTTTTTTCTATTTTAAGTTTTAAAACCTTAACCTTTTTTATTCGATAATTTGTTCACTTTTAAATTTTCTTTACTTTTTTGATTTGAAACTTAAAATAATTTTTATTTTTATTTTAAAAAGATATTTTATTTTTGATTTTTTATTATTTCTTGTTTGGAGCATTTTTAGTTTTAAAACTTTTATTTTTATTATTTGAAAAGTTTTTTTATGTTTTAAAGTTTCCTAAAGTTTTTATGTTTTTGTACCCCTTTTAATTTTTTAAACTTTTTAATTTTTCAATTTTTTTTTGTGTTTTTGATTTTTATATGTTTTTTAAACTTTTTTTTTGATTTTTTCATGTTTTTAAACTTTTTTTATTTTTATGTTTTTATTTTAAGAAAATTGTGTTTAGAAAATTTTTTATTTTTAAGTTTTGAAAACTTTTTTTTATTTTTTATTTTGAAAAAAAGTTGTAATTAAAGAGTTATTTTTCTTTTAAAATTTCTTTTATATTTCAAAAAATTTCTTAAAACTTTTATTTGATGTTTTTTATTTTAGAAAAATTTTCATTAAAATTTATTTTTTTTACTTCAGTACCTTTATTCCTTTAAAAAATTATTACATGAGTATTTTATTTACAAAAAGATTATTTTTCGGATTTTGAAAACTTTGTATTTTTTTGAAAATTATTTTTTTTACTTTAATAAAAAAACTTATTTTATTATTCCTTGTTTGTTTTCATTTTTTAAAAAAAACTTTTATTTCAACAACAACATTTTTTGTATATTTTTAAAAAAATGAACATGGATCAAACACATTCATATCAAAATCAAATTTGAAGAACAAATTTTCTTTTATTATTTTTTGAATCAAAGATCAAAAATGAAGAAAGATTACCACAACACAAAACTCAAGCTTCCAAAATCAAAAGCAACCTAAAAAAACATGAACAAAAATAATTCAACAAAACAAAATAAATTCGAATCATAAAGAAAAGAAAGAAAACTATACCGAAAATAGAGAATTCGCAAGCTTCTTCCTCTCAAACCGATTCCAAATGCCACCAGAAAAAGTTTGCTTCTTCTTTAAAAATTCGAACCGGAGCTGCTCCAAACTCGAACAAATTTCCCAACAATTTTCAGAGAATTTTTCTGGGTATTTTCGGATGAATTTCCAGTGTGTTCAACAATGCAAAAATGGTCACTATTTATAGGGTTTTGGGGGACTGGGGATCAAGGCAAATTTGGGACAAAATCCCCATTTTCGTCCCATGAAATCATCCAATCCAATCAGAAATCCTTTGACCTATTGAAATTCACCCCGAATTTCATCTAATTCGTCTCCAATTTGGGAAAATTTGCCCCCAAATTTAATTAGGGTTCGAACCTTTTCCCCTTCAATTGATGAGCTATTGACGACGGCAAGGGACGAGGTCGGGGACATTGGACTCAACCGACCGAGGTGAGTTGACCGGCACCAACCACGACGGCCGTCGTGGCCCAGGGACGATGAAATTAGCACCGGCAGCCGGCCTAGCCGTTTCGAACAGGGGATTTGTGGGAGATGATCTCGCGCGTGGCGGCGCGGGATCCCCCTTTTTCCTTTTTTTTTCATCATTCGATCCATACCCTTGATTATTTCAGCCCTAGATCCAACGGTCGCAATTAAACTTGAAAAAAAAACACAACAAATGGGTTAATTTGGGCCTTTAAAAAAACGAGTTCCCTTATTATTTTTTTGAGTGGATTTTTATTTAAATTGGTTTATTATAGGTTATTATTTATTAGACATGGACTTTATGAACCATTTTCTCTTCTTTTTTATATATTTATTTTAAATGGTTTATTTTTTATATATATTTTTACTTTAAAAAGGGTTCATTGTTTTTTCTTTCTGAAGATGAGTTTTATTCAAATGAATATTTTATTTATTGTCATTATTTTTTTTTTGGTTCCTTGAAAGGGGATAAATTACTTTTTATTATTATTATTTTTTTTGTAAAGGATAAAAAAATTAGTGACAACAGAACAATAGGAGATAACTACTCATTTTGGCCATAGCGGACTTTCGGCGATTGGAGCGTCGACTCTTGGATCCTAACACTGAAAAAAAGCGAAAGAACAAATTAGAGAACAACATTTCTTTAAACCAAATTGATCTTATGATCAGATTTCAAAATCGAAGAGGGGAATAACTAAATGGCAAGGCATACACTTTAGGTTTTTGGAGAATCCCAAATGTGAAAGAATAAGAAATGAAGAGAAACAATTCAGTGCTCTCGGTCAGAGAAAAACCGTTGGAGTCGCGACAACAATAATAAAAACGACGGTGCAAAATCCTTTCTTAAGTTTGTGTTTGGAAAAACTAAACCAGTACAAAAAGAATGAGAGAAGAGCTTTTGATTGGTGTTTAAATCAGCGACATGAGCCACCGAACGACCATTAACGACAATATAATGAAAGATGATAGTGAAGGGAAATGGAATTTTTTCAAGCTTCTAATTTATTTAGAAAAATAGGGATGAAAATGAATTAGAAAAAAAGGAAGATAAGAAAGAAATTTAGGGTCAATTTTTTTGGCATAAAGATAAAAAAGTGCCCAACGTTTAATTGAATAGTCACTTTGACTCATTTTTAAAGTAATTCAACTCTCAATGTTTTAGGGTTTAGGGTTTAGGGTGCGGATGAAAACTGTTAGTCAACTGACGGTAAATAGTTTAAAATGTCATGACAAACCTATATAATGCTTCACACCGACATGATAGTATCATATAGACAAATTTGTTGACTTAAAAATGTTACATCAGTCAAAAATAATTATATAAAATATAAAACAAAATTTTCAATTGACTTATTATTCTGGCAAGTCATTTCAAACTGTTTACCATCAGTTTTTTTAACAATTTTCATTCGCAGAGGGGGCCATTTTGACCCAAAATAAAACGCCGAAGGTTAAATTGCTCCAAAAAAAAGAATATGGGCCAAAGTGACTATTCAATCAAACGCTGGAGATATTTTTTGACTTTATACCAATTCCCCCCAAACTCGATCATATTAGAAATCAACTTCTTTTGTTAACGTTTTACACCATTAAAATAGTGGAGAGTAATGACACAATGATTAAATTATAATAAATCGTTTAGATAAGTGAGTGAAACTTCATTTTTTTTTCTTTCAAATTCGATAATCAAAATAAAACTGATGCAAAATAAAAAGTCGCTTTCATAATAGTTTACCCTACTGAGAAATAAAACATTTGCCACAATAACAACAATATCGACTACATAAATCGACACTATTTCTTTTTCCTAATTACTGATGAACGAGTGGATGTTCATTATTGCCGATTTATAAGGAACAAATAAAGGAGTGAGTTAAGGAAATAGAGACATGTGAATGGTAAATTTACATAAAAAATCAAAGACCAACAGAAAACTGTTAGGACGATAAAATTCCAAATCCAAAAGCAGTGTATAGACCTCGGTAGTAGTTCCTAATATTTTGTCGACATAGACACACGGATCTCTCGATGTACCTAAATTCCTAGCACATTCATTTCGCTATATTTTATGTATTATTTGTGGTTTTATCGCAACTCTTGTATCTAAATTGGAACTTCCCAACCAAAAAAAGCATTCTTTTTTCTTTTTGGTTACGCTTCATCAAAATAGGAAAAATACACAAGGGATTTTTTTTTTAAAGAAGGCAAGTCCATTGCAGAAGCGTTAGCCTAAATTTAAAAGCGCCATGAAATAGGAGTAACTATTAAAAGAAGGGAAGTCCTAGGTTTTGGTGGAGCCCATAAATTCGCTTCTGATGGGCCCACGAATTTCAAATTGTATGTTTCCAGCAATATCCTAATTTTAATGAGGTTTAATATTTGATTTTAAGCCCAATAGCTTTACTGGGCTTGGCCACCGTGTAAAATTGCAAATTGCCAGATGATTTGTTTAGGTAGTGCAAAATTGCGTGATCGCAATTCTGAACCAGAAAACGAAGACTATAAATATACAGACGACGGAATATAAAAGAGCGAGAGAGAGAGAATAGCATTTCCCTACGGTTAGTTTTTTCCTCGGCATCCTCTTCTCCATCCCTCCGATCCCCGAGAATTCGTTCTTTCTAATTTATACATCGATATTTCTCGTCATCATTTCGACTGTCTCCTAAATTATATGTATAAAATACTAAAAGTATTTACAAAAGATAAAGAAAGAGGGGGAGAGAGCGGTGTATGTTTTTTTGAGTGGAAATGGGGATGGTTTCGAGGGGACTGATGCCTGTCTGCGGGAGTTTGTGCTTTTTTTGCCCGGCCTTGAGCACCAGATCCAGGCACCCTGTCAAACGATACAAGAAATTTCTCGCCGATATTTTCCCTCGATCTCCGGTTTTCTTCTTTTGTCTTCTTTTCATTCATGTTCTATTTTCATAAGAATTTACGTGCTGCTGCTCATGTGCTTATTAATTTCCCTTTTTAAAAAAATAAAAATAAAACACACACGCCAACACCAACTTTTGCCATTTTATTTGATAGGACGAACAACCTAATGAACGAATGATCGGTAAACTTTGTGAATATGCTTCCAAGAATCCTCTTCGTATTCCAAAGGTACGCTTCTTTCACCGATGCTTCTGTTTTTTTTTCATGTTTCGAAATCCTCATTTTCATAAAAGTTGTATGCTGAGATGATCTTGATTTACCGATGTCATTGTTAGTTTTCAATTCTTCAATGAACCTTTATGTCATAGTTTAGGCTCTCGGTTTGTCCTTTTTGTTTTTGGTTCTATTTGATCATAATTTTTTGATTGATTTACTTTATCAACACCGCCAACGTTCAAAATCTAATTTTCAGCCTTCTCATTTGTTCTCCTTTAATCAGATAACAAGTTCATTGGAGCAGAAATTTTACAAGGATTTGCGAACTGAGCAATTTCACTCCGTAAAACTTATTATGCTTGTCTACAAGAAGTTGATTATTTCTTGTAAGGATCAAATGTGAGTTACCGTTCTGCTTGCTGAATGTGAGAGTGAAATAAGGTCATAAAGAATAATTCATATGCATGACTCATGCTGCATATGCATTTGCCAGAAAATACTACAAGACAATCATGTTTTTGACTAACCTCATACTAGGATATTTTAAAACCTGATACTTTGGGAGCTAATATCCCAGGTCAATTGACATTTTCTAGTTGGCTTAATTATGACCCCTTTTTTCAAATTAATGACCAGCTACTTGCACTAATAAATATGAAGTTTGGACATCTAATAGGTCAAAGTTCAGTATAGGGTTTTAAAAAAAGCCAGCAGTAGCAGGAATTATGAGCTAAAGTTTTCTGATAATAATGATACGCCTTCCTTTCTTCTCCTCCACTTAAGAGTCTGACAATTTCTCGTTACCAGACTGGATACCCCTTGATATTCTGGTTTCTTAACTTGAACCACAGTTTGCTTCTCTAGTTTATAAAACACTTCACATTTTTCTGATTTTTCTCAATACATCTTAGGATCAAATTTATTTAAAGTTTTTCTGATTCCAAATTATAATTATTTGGTCATCGGGAACCTTAAAAATATGCACATATTTGAAACCAAATTCATTATGCCTACATGCACTAAGGATTGCATTGAAGTGCATTTTCAAACTTAGATACTGCTTTCGTTATCATTAAGAATTTTGATGTGAACATCTTTAAGTGGCCATAACATTTAGATGAAGATAAGGATAGCGCCATGCATACAAATCTGTGATGAAATCAATAAGGATGTTTGTAGGCTAATCGAGGACTCTGTCTAATAAGTTTTTTTTGGGCTAGAAACAAGAAACATTGACATTGTTGGCTAGACATGCAAGTTATCATTTTTTTTAATCTCGTTGACTTCTTGATTGAATTTGTTTCTGACAAAAAAATACTTCTCTCCTTCCCTTAATTCTCCCTTTCTCATCCCCATTGTCGAAAGGGATGTTGAAAATTTAATGTGTAATGTAATTTCTTGTCTGGATGGTTTTTTTATTCAGATTATAGACATTTTCCATGCTACTTTCTTGAGATTTTAGGAAATTATTGAAATGGAGCTTCTACAATTAAATATTATTGACAATTTATACATATATGTGTAGAGCACTATAAGTGTTGATGAATGTTTATTGCTAATATACTATATTGCAGGCCTTTATTTGCAAGTAGCTTTCTTACCATTATACAAGTTCTGCTGGACCAAACAAGAATGGATGATACACGAGTATTGGGATGCCAAGCTCTTTCTGTTTTCGTGAATAATCAGGTAGAAGCTGTTGGTAGACTCTTGCCACTTTATAGCATAACTTGTTTATTTTAAGTACTTATCTACAGAAAGGATGAGGTTTTGCAGTTCCTCTAAAACCTGTCACGCTAATCTTTCACTTTTTTTGACTAGCCAGAGGGACGGTACTTATATGTTCAACTTAGACGGGTTGATTCCAAAACTTTGTCTTTTAGCTCAAGAAATGGGAGAGGACGGAAGGGCTCACCATTTGCGTTCTGCTGGCCTTCAGACCCTTTCATCAGTGGTAATTTTCTACGACCTCTGAAAATTCTACCTAAAACCTTGTTATTTTCTCTTGATCTCCTTTGGACTGACAGTAGTATTACTAGTTTTCCTGTGACCATCTCCAAGAATTGTTTCTTTCAACTTTGATTTCTGTAATCACTTTTAAGTACGAATTTCAAGTCCACTAGCATTATAGAACTTTATGGCCTTCTTCCTATATGCATTAAGAATTTTGCGCTATCGTTATCATTGCTTATTTAACAGGAACTATTTTTCCTTTTCTCATTCTTTTGGCCTATACACTCGCACCACAGAAGAAAAAGCAGCAAATCATGAACTGAAGTTCAGAGTAATGGATGAAGGGCATATAGAATATAGATTTTGTTACTTTTGTAGTTCAGGTCATAACTCTTGGCATGCAGAAAGAGTATAAAGCCACAAATATAGATTCCATAGATAAGCAAGCATCTCATTCCAATTAGGAAATCAGGACTTTTATCCTTCATTTTTCTATTATTTTCTTCTCATATCTCAATATTTGCATTCCCTCTGCCATATATTTAAACTGTCTTAATTTTATACTTTATTTTCACCTTTAAAAATTATATTTTCTTTTCTTCTCTTATTTATAAGACTTTATTTCTATATCTCAATTTAATGCCTTTGATCCTAAGAAATTTGAAGACTTGGTGTTGCCTTGTACACTTCTTATATTATGTAAAATTTCTATTCTATTTTCTTCTCTTATTTAGCAGACTTCAGTTCTAGAGCTCAATTTAAGGTCCATGGTGGTCTCTGATCTTAAGAATTTTAAACACTTAGCATTGCCTTATACACTTCTTTTCTTATATCATATATGGTTACACTCTGGTTACTTGTACCATTTTCATTATGATTTGACAAATTTCACCTTAAAAACAGAAAAAAAGTTTAAATTATTATGGGTGTGAGGGGTGAGAATTTACAAGTTACAATTGGTGAAAAAAAGTGGTGCACAAAATTGCTGATATCAGGAAATAATTGAATCAATGGTGGCAAAAAGTGGTACCTTCTAGAGTTGTATGGTAACTTTAGCTTCTTCAGAGTTTGGATAGAAACTCTGATATCATCCTTTCTGTTTCTCTAGTCAAGTTCCCATGTTCATTATTCCATAGTTCAAAATGATAGACAATCTTATCGTTTTGTTCTTAGACTAGGGATAAATCAACTTTTAGTCCCTGAACTTGTCAACTTTCCCCAACTTGGTCACTGAACTTTGTTTGGTCCATATTGGTCGTTGAACTTGGATTTTTTTTTGCCTATTTTTAGTCATTCTGATGATGTGGCACGTGGCATCATCTCAAATTCCACATCATCAAAAAGACAAATGAGAAAATTTAAGTTCAGGAACTAAAAGTTGCTTATCCCTTTAGATTATTACTAATTTATATATAACGACCAGTCCATCTTATTATTAGATTTAGATAATTCAGTTTTCCATCAAAAGAATAAATAAGAATGGAAAGTAAACAAACACAATTACAATAATAATTGTAATAAAAGAGTTTACTTCTTTTACAATCATCTAATTTTTCTCCTGACAGGTTTGGTTCATGGGAGAGTTCTCTCACGTCTCAGCAGAATTTGATAATGTGAGTTTTCTTTGGATGCTTAATATTTACGCATTTCTATCTCTTGGTGCCATTATGTGGTATGGAATACCATGCTGGTGCAGTGTCATAAAATTTCATTACTAAATTGAGATAAGAATTGGGAGCTAGGTTCGAAAATTATGCTTCTTAACGAAAACTGGAAGGTTGTTTATAAATGATTGATGTCACTCTTCAGGTGAGAAACTATGTTGGAGAAGAACAAAAATGTGGATAAAAATATATCTGATTTAATGTGGAGTTCTAAGTGATTACACATAGAACGAGAAAATAGCATTAAGTTAGAACCTTCGACTTATTAAAATGAGTAATCTGACTCCAACTAAGAATCTTATGCTAACATACCACTTTTAATAATCAACGAGGATACAGAATCTCTATTTATGCTTAGACTTTTTACCTAGAATCGGGAAACAATATGGTAATTAATGAAAAGCAACTTTAAAACCACAAGTAAACGTAAAACCTTGCAAGTAATGGGAACCAATCATAATCTGGTTGAAATAAGAATTTACGAAGTTGCTTTCCTCTGTGTGTGTTAAGTTCTACTAATAAGTATTTATAGAGTACCTTTGCTAGCTCGTATCTGTTGATCTGTCATGTGCTTCAATTCTCACGTTTCAATATTTTTCATTTAAGGTTGTTTAACATTTCCCTTAAAACACCAGGTTGTTTCAGCAGTCTTAGAAAATTACAGAGGTTTAGAAACATCAGATGATAATATCAATGACAAGCAAGACACACAGAACTCCTCTGTTAAAGACAATTTCTCTTCCACAGATGCCATTACAACGCTTTCCTGGAGGAGTATTGTGACTGAGAATGGAGAATTTAATGTTCCCGAGTTACTGCTCGTCACCAACTTTCCAACTTTCAATTCTGGTAGTTGCTATACTTAGGAAATACATAACGACTAATATGCAGTTTCCTTTTCCGGTTAATGTTATAGGGAGGAAGTGGAGAATCCGAAATTTTGGTCAAGAGTTTGCTTGCATAATATGGCCAAGTTAGCCAAGGAAGCTACAACTGTCCGACGTGTCTTGGAATCTTTGTTTCGGTTTTTTGATAATGAGGAAATGTGGTCTATCCAGGATGGGGTAGCTCTTTCTGTCTTGCATGACATGCAGTTGATAATTGAAAATTGCGGTAATTAGCTTCTTTAGATTGATAGAAATTGATGCCTTTTAAAGCTTAAGGAGCCTCTCTCTCCATTAGAATTAATTTTCATATTTTGAGTGAATTCTGTTGATTGTTGCATTTCTGCAGGGGAAAACACACACTTTTTGTTGTCCATCTTAATAAAGCATCTTGACCACAAGAATGTTCTGAAGAAGCCCAGCATGCAGCTACATATTGTGCGTGTTGCCACATCCCTCGCTCAACAAACAAAGGTTCAATCTTCTGCGGCTCTAATTGGTGCATTAACTGATATGACGAGACACCTACGGAAAAGCATACACTGCTCACTTGATGATTCCAATCTGGGAGCTGAGGTGATTGAATATAACCAAAATTTTCGAGCAGCTGTAGATGAGTGCCTTGTTCAGTTATCTAATAAGGTGACCTTGTTTTCCATGACAGTAACTGGTTTATAAAAGTTTTCTATATTTGAAATATTGTTAAACAGATCTCCAGTCGATACAAATAAGATTTAACACATGGGCAGGGCATGATAATTACAACCTAACTCAAGAATACAATATCTTCACTATACTGTAGTTGCAACTTGAAATTCTTTTAAATTAAATGCATAACCAAGATACCTTGCAAAGGCAGATCGGGGATGCAGGTCCTGTCCTTGATATGATGGCTGTGATGCTGGAGAACGTGCCAAACATTACTCTTATGTCCAGAACCTTGATTTCTGCAGTTTATCGTACTGCTCAAATTATGGCTTCTGTTCCAAATTTGTCATACCAAAATAAGGCAAGGAGACACTGATACGTATTTTATTTGTTGTGCAGGAGATATGCTCCTATTTTGTTCTAGTTTCTTACCTTTTTCTCTTCTTTTTAAATACGAAACCTTTTAGGTTTTTCCTGAGGCATTGTTCCACCAATTACTTCTAGCGATGGTCTGTAGAGACCACGAAACAAGAGTTGGTGCTCACCGCATATTTTCTGTTGTTCTGGTTCCTTCATCTGTTTTCCCTTGTCCTTCTCCTGCTATGTCTTCTTCAAAGAAAGCCTCTAATTTGCAGAAGACACTCTCAAGAACTGTATCCGTATTTTCCTCTTCTGCTGCACTCTTTCAGAAGTTGGGTATGGAAGGTAAAGAAAAATCTGGAGACAACAAGGTTGGAAACATCAATGGATTTTCCATGCAAGACAGGTTGACTTCTAAAAAGCAACCATCAACCATGAATGACAATGGGACTCTAGGTGCTGACAGTGCAATGCTCCATAGTCCAAGCATTCTGAACCGGTTGAAGTCGAGTTACAGCCGAGCACGTAGTATAAAGATGAATCAACCAGCTACAATAGAAGATGAAAAATCAGCGAATAGTTCAGTTGAAGATCCAGTTATGTCTTCACATTCCTCCTTTCAATCAGACATGAACAATTTTTTTTTCTTTTCTGACATAACTTTCTTTTTGCTTGTCTACCTATGTTAGGCTTTACCTCTTCGATTAAGCAGTCATCAGATAACTCTTATGATTTCATCTATTTGGGCACAATCTATCTCTCCTTTAAATATGCCTGAAAATTTTGAAGCAATTGCTCATACCTATAGCCTGGTGTTGCTGTTTGCACGAACAAAGGTATTACATCATTCTTAGTGACTCCATGAATTAGAATTCATGATGTATTCTTTTTTATGTACTTTCTTAAGAAGTTTGCTTGAGTGGTCTGTTTGCCATGCATCTATACACGCAAACAAACAAGCATGCATGTGCATTTGTGTTTGTCTATTATTTGATTTAAGTAAGCGGTAAACACAGCAATATCTTTTTAGGTTTTTGCTAAATCAAATATATTGACATCACGTGGGCACATTATTAGCAATGGTATGTACATTGTTTATGCAGAGGATTGGCAGAAATAAATTCCCACTGAACTTATTCTTTTAGAATTTCCTTTTGCAATTGGGACCGAGGACAGTATGAAGTTCTAGATGAAGTGAAAAAACGCATACAATAGATCATTTTAAATTTTATGTGCATATTTTCTGGTAATATTCTAAGTCAAGTCATTCCTTTTTCTGAAAGTTTATTATGCTAGGGGCTGCTGCTTTTATAATGCTATTTCACAATATAGGTGTAATACTAATTAATAATTATCACTGAGATTGTTATTAGTGTAGCTGATGTTATTTGTTCTTGGCAATGAAGAATTTAGAAGGAAAAGTAAGAGTAATGGTATGATTAATCAGAAGCCACTGGATGGACTATCGTTGCAAGCTAATGCTCCTTGATGTGCTGGATAAAACCCATGACCATCTACATTTCATGAAGGCTGGCTCTGTTTTCTTGATATTCATGTACAGTTTATTAAGTTGTGAATGCTTCATGTGCAAGTTGCTTCAGTTCCTACAGTTAAGGCTTTTAAATAATTTAGAAACAAATAAGGGAATGAATCTTAACAACTGCTAACTCTTGGAAACAGATGGATGCATTTGAAGGGCATGATAGGAAGTTTATGTGCTTTTAAGTGAATTGGGAATGCAAATATGACATATTTTTTTCATCATCTGTGTATGCTCCCAAGAAATATAGTACAGCTACTTCAAACTTCTCTATTCTACTTTTTGGATTAGTAGATGCTAAAATATTTTAAGCATGTTTTTATCTAAAAAAGAAGTTTGTGGACACAAAAATGTGATATTGATCAATCAAAGAGCTATGTCTCCAGTTTAATTTTTCTGTTCTTTTCTCTGTTCCAAATTATTTACTTGAAGCTTCTTCTTAGATAGTGTTATGGCTTTTTGGCTAATTATGTGTTTATCTTCGGCTATACTTTAGAAGATTGGTCACTCTTTTAATTCTGGTGTTTTTCTTACAATGTTTGCAGAACTCCTGTACTGATGCTATGATTCGAAGCTTTCAAGTGGCCTTTTCCTTAAGAAGCATATCTCTGGAAGGAGGTAGGCCTTTGTTCATTGTTGAACATATTATGTGATCTTAAACACCAGTACAATGATTAGAAGTAATTAATAGAGGTAGATGTAACTTTACTCTTTATTAGTTAAAGTAATAAATTGGCTTTTCTTCTTATCTATCTTCTTCCGATGTTTACAATTGATTTTTCCTTTTTTAGTACAGTAATTCTATCTTGCTAAGTTGATGTAGTGCAGAAATTAGATTACTTGAATAAGAACTAAAGAAAAAATAGGGAGCAAATTCAAATTCTCAAATTAGAGTTTTGGAAATATACATAAAAAGGTAAAAATGGAAATCAGAACCAATTAGGATAATTTGGCAGAGGAATATACTTCAATTTTAACGAGCCTCATGGCTAACCATCATTTGAGATTCATCTTCTGGACCCATCTCTTAATTTAATGAAGTCTTTGCTTTTTGATAGGGCCACTGCAGCCATCACGTCGGAGGTCCCTCTTTATCCTGGCTACTTCTATGATTATCTTCTCATCAAAAGCCTACAACATACCCCCACTTTTCCCCTGTGCTAAAGCTTCACTTGCAGAGAAAACGGTAAGTGAAGCACTATCGATTGGGATTTTTTTGGTTTATTTTCTCAATCCCATTTCATGTCACATTATTATCTCATAATTATGATTTACTAATCTTAGCGGACTTTATGTTTTTTCCTTTTTTTAGGCTGATCCATTTCTGCAATTGGTCGATGATTGCAAGTTACAGACTACTAATCCAGGAAAAATATATGGATCGAAAGAAGATGATGAAGATGCTTTGAAGTCACTTTCAGAAATACATTTAGCAGAGAACCAATCTAAAGAATCACTTGCAACCATGATAGTGAAGTTTCTTGGCAATTTGTCTGATGTATGGTTTATCTGCCTTGCTACAATTTAGTTGCTTCGCATTAAGGAGTAAGTATGAAATGCTAACATTTTAGATCATTCGGGCAGCAAGAATCATCCAAAACAAGAAACCAGTTACTTACCAATTTCATTCCTGATGACGGATGTCCCTGTGGAACTAATCTGTTCATGGAGACACCTGCACAAACATACGAGTCTGGATCAGCAGATAACCGATCTCCTGAAAAGGCAATTATGTGCACCTTCATTGTTCTCTGCCCCCAAATATCCTCCTAGAATTTCCTACCAAGTTTATAATGTTGTAATGTGCAGGTTGAGCCTCCATTATTCACAGTAGACGATGATGCTTTGCCTAACATATTCAAAGGTCAAACAGGTGCCACCACATGTTTTGCACCCGAACCTCAGAATCTCCTGAGTGTTGATGAACTTCTTGATGCAGTGAGTCATTTGTTACCTGATGATATATGTTAGTTAATCTAATAGTATATACATAGGAAGGCAAGTGATACTCAGATGTATTTGTGATCTATTTGCAGCTTTCAGAGACAGCACATCAAGTTGGAAGACACTCTGTGTCAGCCCCCCCTGACATGCCTTATAGTGAAATGGCTGAGAACTGTGAGGCCCTTCTGGTGGGAAAGCAGAAGAAGATGTCTGCTGTAATGATTGCTCAACAGAATCGGGAAGGTTTAGGAAGTATTTCTGCAAAGGAGGTGCAACCTCATTCGCATGTTGAATCAGGTTCCTCGAAGGTACTAACTTGTCTTGTGGTTGCATCAACTATATCTTATTCAAGCAAAACATGCTTGTTTTTCTTTTGTTCTTTTCCTAACTACTGCTGAAATAGGCAACGCCTTCTTCATGATTGGAGTTTAGGGGCTTTTCATATAAATTTCAGTATATAGCATTATTAATGATGTTCCATAGCAGCCTTCAATTCAACATGTCAGAGGTAGTTCAAAGTTATTGAACTAAATGATGGGACCTCCCTCCTAGTGATAGTTGGCTATAAACCTCTTCATTCGATAACACCACAGCTGCTGAAATGATTTGAGAGTGCATAACCCAATTGTGTCGTGACTACCAGTTTTTCCGTGGTCAGCTTGGGATCAACTTTATGTAACATTTCTATGTTTAGGGAAATAAAAAAGTTGTTGCAACATAGGTACAACTAAGGCTTCATAATGATGAGAACCCCTCTCATTCCTCGTCCATAATCCGCACTTTGAGCCTCTTGCGCAATTAGCCTACCATAATCACTAGCAGCTTAGTATTTTATCACTTCAATATATAATTTCTCAAAACCCTTCACTATAATACAAATAATTAGGACAGGAATTCTGTTTCTTTTATTTTAGCCCCTACCATAATATGAACTTGTGTATTGATCTTTCATACTATGAAGAATATGCTGTGTAACTAACATCTATATTTGGTGGTTGAAGGATCAAGTCTAAACCAGAATTTCGTTACTGCTACCAATATTGATGAAAAGCATGTTTGAATTGCAGAGTGAAAATCCATTTCTTGATGAAAACATTGGTGCCGTCTCTTTAAATCAATCTGCTGGCACTAGTCTGAAACTTTGTGCAACCGAGAACCAACAACAGCCCCGCTTTCAGCTTCCTGCATCAATCCCATATGACAATTTTCTGAAGGCAGCTGGTTGCTGATAACCTAGAGAAAGAATTGAAACTTAGGGTTGTAATCAGGCTCGAGCTATGGATGCACCCTTGTTTGGCCTGGGACCAACTAATTTTGTGATTTGATGCCCACACCAGGTCATTCAACATCTTGTCCACTCGGTGTTTTTTTTAATCTCATTTTCCCTTTGTATTCCTTAAATTGATGGGTGCAGTTGGGATGGCCATGCAGGCGTCCACCTCAACACCCCAAATGCCTATATAAGGCAGGGGGAGGCAAGCCTTCTTTTTTAAGATCGGGGAAATTTTTTAGTACTTTGAGGGTTCGATCGATTAATTGATCAAGGCTTTGTTGAGATTCGTTTGGGTCATTTTTGGCTATATGATGCAAAGATCTTGTTAGGGGTCACTCGAAATTTTTCATTCGAACTTCTAGTAGGGTAAATTTTGATCTTTATTTTTATATTTATTTTTGATTTAGATATGTATTGGCATGTTTTTGTAATAAATATATTTGGTATGCCATGTTTGTATATTTTAAGTTGTATGAATTATTTACAGTGTCCTTTTAAGTATTGATATATTTTTTTATATTTTGTATGCCATGTTTGAATAAAATATGTTTATATACTGTTTAATTAATTTTAAAATTAAAACCTTTTTTTATTAGGGATTATTGTGAAAAACGTACCCCGGGCGTAAGGGTGCCGCTTTTCGTTAATCTCTACCACAAAATATCATTTTTATTATAATTTTCAAAATAGATGCCCCTCATTCAAGAACTTAACATAAATTATGCCCCGGGCGTAGGGGTGTAAATTCTTTTTATACACGGAAATTATGCCCCGGGCATTGGGGTGTAAATTTCTTTCGCGTGAAGAAACATTCTTTTAAATATTTTAAGGGATCACAAACTTTAAATTAAATTTGAATTCATAATTTTCATCATTAAAACACTACGTAATTGTCTAGGTACTAATTTTTGGGCTTTGTGGGGTGCTCACCCTTCCCCACATGTAACCGACTCTCGAACCTATTTTTTTGGTTTCCCAGACCAAAACTCATTGTTTTAATAAAAACGATAAAAACAAGTTTTATTAAAATGACCGGGTTTTTAGGTGATCCAATCTCACCCTAAACTAAAATTAAAAAAAGATTGGTGGCGACTCCCCGTTGGACCTTTTTTTTTCTAAGAGTCAAGCCATGAGTCGGTTACCTTTTGTCTTATTGAGTGAAAAATATAAATTCGGTTTAATTTAATTTTGTGATCCCAACCTTTTTTCCTGAAATTTTTACAAAAATATTTATAAAATATGTCTTCTGAGTTTTCATATTATGAGCTCTATACCCGAGCTTCGTCCCTTTTAAGTGGGAGCGAGAAACTACGCCTTCGTGAGGTACCCCTCTGTGTAGGATAGTGGATCGCTTCCGGGATACATCTGTACCTCTGTCTTCGTGAGATCTTTATCTCCGTACAGACTTAGGGAAATGTATCCTCTCGAATCGATGTTCTAGCGGCAGTTCGGGTACCATTACTTTAGAACCAAAACCACATATAGTGAGCCGTAGGAGCCAACCTCTTATAGCCAATGCAAGACTCGGCCTGTTAGCAGTCACACTGTTTAGGTTTCGATGCCTTTATTTGCCATTTATGTACAATTTCTTTACTGTTAATTTTTGTCTTATTCATCATTCAAGTTATTCATTCAATTCTTTTATTATGAACTAACTCATTTTCTTTTTTGGTGATCACACTGCATTTAGTCATTCATTTCGCATTAATTGCATGATACCCCATAATGTTTTAATGTTTGCATTTCACCAACATGAAGTATTGATTCACGACTGGTTCCCAATTTAAATTATCACCGGGAGAAAATCTAGTACCCTAAATATCAATGCAACATTCAAAGTTGCGAATGAATCCCGTGAATTCGGAAGTTGAGCCACGAGAACCATTTTTGAATCAATATCTTCACATCTAGGACATGCACTTTGCATTTACATGCATGCATTTCAAAACTTTGAAATCAGTCTCAAAATGCCCCATGCCAGCAAATACCAGATAAAGCAAAGTCGGCCGATCATGCACCATACTAAACCTATGCAAGAGCCCAGTCTAGGGGAATTTTTGAATAACCTCAGTGTTCATACAGACACCATGCCTCTATAAGTCCCCAATTTGAGAACATTTCCCGACAAGCTTATGAAACGAGCCTCTGATGCTGAGTCAGACTTCTGCACCCTATACGACTACATCAATTATTGACTGTAGCACTTCGCCAGGGCCGAAAGTAATGAGCTGCCATGAACCAACACCACAAATTTATAGACCTGACCGGGGGGCAACGTAACATAATGCGTTTATGAGAACAATGAAAGTCCTTCAAGAAAAGATGAAAACATACTTCAAACTTCTAGTTCGCTTCAAAAGCAGTCTCAGACAAAATTTTGGGGCATGCATCGAGAGGAGAGCTAATTCAAAGAAATGACATGACTCTTCGCCATGGAGTAGCAGAACCAATGTTTCTCAATCTTGCCTCCGTAGGCTAGCTTAATCCAGATCCCGCTTCTTCGTCAGCGGTGTTATAGATCAAATTTTCTTGTAGATTCAGATCAAACATTTTTAAGATTCTGCATCTCCGATGATGATGTCGCAAGAAAATTTCCCTTGAGAAGAAAAAAAGAAGATGGCGTCAGGGTTGTTCAGCTCAAAAGTTCAAATTCAGCAAAAAACGAGGACAATAAAATTTGGGGGCAAACTTTTGTTGGGGGAAAATGTTGAACAAAAAATAAATTAGAAAATCAAGCTGAGCCGGAAGAAGAAGACTTCTGCAAGTATTCCATGCATCTTCATTTTCACGAGGGCATACATGAAAGCATATGCATCATTACACCACCAAACATGTTCATACATCATGGCATCTAGTTTGTCAAAATTGGAATTTCTCAATTCAGTCATTCCTCAAGGACACATTTTCTCAAAATTGGAATTTCTCAACTCCGTCCTTCCTCAAGGACACATTTTCTTAAACTGAAATTTCTTAATTCCATCCTTTTATAAGGATAATTTTTCTCAAACATGAATTTCTTAATTCCGTCCTTTCTCAAGGACACCTTTTTTCAAATTGGAATTTCTCAATTCTATCCTTCTTCAAGGACACTTCTTCTTAAAACTGAAAATTTTTAATTCCATCATTCCTCAAGGACACCTTTTCTCAAATTGGAATTTATTAATTCCATCCTTCCATAAGGATATTTTTTTCTCAAATAGAAATTTCTTAATTCCGCCCTTCCTCAAGGACATTTTTTCTCAAAAATCAGAATTTCTTAATTCCATCCTTTCATAAGGATAATTTTTCTCAAAACAGGAATTTCTTAATTCCATCCTTTCACAAGGACGTTTTCCTCAAAACATAAATTTCTAAATTCAACCCTTTCATAAGGATATTTTTCTTAAAACTTAAAAAAAATTCATTTTTTCTCCCTTAAACCAACTCTATCTTTCCTGAAAGATATTCAATCATTTCTTAAAACAAAAGATTTGCAGGTCTAACAAGAAGGAGTAGATAGTTGTCAAATTCCAACATCCCTAACAAGAAGTAGCAGAATCAACTTTTTCCCGATCTTGCTTCCGCCAGTGGTGCTATGCCAATTTAATCCAGATTTTGCATCTTCAACGCTGGTGCTACAAATCAAAATTTTCCTTCAGATCTTACCCCTTCGCCAATGATGTAACAGATCCTACATTTTCCAGATCGTCCTTTGCCATTGATGATGCAGCAGGTCATATTTTCCAGGACTAGTTTCACCATTGATGGTGCGACTAGACCAAATATTTTCTCTGAATCTCATCTTCAAACTTATAAAAAAATAAAAAAAGGAAAAAGCAAGAAAAAGAAAAAAAATGAAAAAACAAAAGGAAAAAAAAGAAGAAAAAGAATGAAAATGAAAAAATGGAAGAGAAAAAATCTAAAAGGAAAACCAATGTCTTCTCCAGGTCCTGCCTCTTCGTCAAAGTTGTAGCGAATCGAGCCTCCTTCTCTAGACCATGCTTCTTCGTTAGAGTTGTAGTGGATCAAACTTTTTCTCCAGATCATGCCACTTCTTCAGAGTTATAGTGGATCAAACTTCTTCTCTAGATCCTGCCTCTTTGTCAGAGTTGTAGCGGATCGAGCCTCCTTTCCCAGATCCTGCCACTTTGTCAGAGTTGTAGCAGATCAAACTTTTTCTCCAGATCATGCCTCTTCATTAGAGTTGTAGCGGATCAAACGTTCGTCTCCAAGATCATGCCACTTCGTCAGAGTTGTAGCGGATCGAGCCTTCTTCTTTAGATCATGCCACTTCGTCAGAGTTGTTGTGGATCGAGCCTTCTTCTCCAGATCATGCCACTTCGTCAGAGTTGTAGCAGATCAAAACTTCCTATTTAGATCATGCCACTTCGTCAGAGTTGTAGCAGATCGAACCTTCTTCTCTAGATCCTGTCTCTTCGTCAGTGTTGCAGTTGGATCAAACATCAGAGCCTTCATCCAGATCCTATCTCTTCGCCAGTGTTGTAGTTGGATCAAACATCAGAGCCCTTATCTAGATCCTATCTCTCCGCCAGTATTGCAGCTGGATCAAGTTTTGCCGACCTCGTTTCTCCGTCAGTGTTGCAGCTAGGTCAAAATTTCTCCAGGTATTGCGTCGTTGTTAGAGTCGTAGCAAGCTTAACTCCTTTTGCTCCCCCACGAGTCATTATAGTTTGAAGATTCTATCTCTCCAACGGATCACTCCATTTTGAAGATTTTGCGTACAAGAGCGGCCGAGTAGATCAAGTGAAGTCCAAGAAGGAATGGTGGCCAGAGAAAGGAACCCGGACTCGACCAGACATAAAATTATTATTCTTTTGTCTTTGCTCTATTCCTGTTACACAACAATGAGCAAAGGGGGCAGCTGTAATACCCATTTTATGTCTGGGCTATAGTATTATATCTTATTATTATAATTTATAAAAAAATAAAAAGTAAAAAAAAGAGAGAAAGGGGCATGTGGACGCCATGCATACGTCCACCTCAACACCCCAAATGCCTATATAAGACAGGGGAGGCAAGCCTCATTGAGCACGCATAAGTCGACAATGGAAACAAAGCCATAAAATGGTTTAAGGCCATTGAAGAAATGGTGCAAAGCAATTGAAAATGGCAAGGGCTATGCCATTCTTTTTTAAGTTCGAGAGTAGTGCTCTCACTGGGGAATTTTTTAGTACCCCGAGGGTTCGATCGGTTATTCGATCGAGGCCTTGTTGAGATTCGTCCAAGTTGTTTTTGGCTAGATGATGCAAGGATCCTGCTAGGGGTCGGTCGAAGTTCTTCATTCGAGCTTCTAGTAGGGTAAATTTTGATCTTTATCTTTGTATTTATTTTTGGCTTAGATATGTATTGGAATGTTTTTGTAATAATATATTTGGTATGTCATGTTTGTACATTTTAAGTCGTATGAATTATTTACAATGTTCTTTTAATTATTGGTATTTTTTTTATATTTTGTATGCCATGTTTGAATAAAATATGTTTATATATTGTTTAATTAATTTTAAAATTAAAACCCTTTTATTAGGGATTATTGTGAAAAACGTACTCCGGGCGTAGGGGTGCTGCTTTCCGTTAATCTCTATCACAAAATATCATTTTTATTATAATTTTCAAAATAGATTCCCCTCATTCGGGAACCTAACATAAATTATGCCCCGAGCGTAGAGGTGTAAAATTTTTTTTAAATGAAAATTATGCCTCGAGCTTAAGGGTGTAAATTCTTTTCATACACGGAAATTATGCCCCGAGCATTGGGGTGTAAATTTCTTTCGCGTGAAGAAACATTCTTTTAAATATTTTATGGGATCGCAAACTTTAAATTAAATTCGAATTCATAATTTCTATCATTAAAATACTACGTAATCGACTAGGTACCAATTTTTGGGCGTTGTGGGGGTGCTCACCCTTCCCCACACGTAACTGACTCCCGAACCTGTTTTTTTAGTTTCGCAGACCAAAACTCGTTGTTTTAATAAAAAAGACAAAATCAAGTTTTGTTAAAATGACCGGATTTTCAGGTGATCCAATCTCACCCTAAATTAAAATTAAAAAATTGGTGGAGACTCCCCGTTGTTACAATCTTAAAAGTAAAATTTGAATAGATAAAATTTGGTACTCATAAATTACCCTTCATACTCGTCTTGAATTGCACATTCAATGTAGTTAAAATATTCAAATTTTTGAATAAGTAATATTTTATTGTATTAAATTATTTATTACTTCTTCATAACAAAATATTAGGCTTAAGGGTTCAATAAGCCCCTAAATTTTTGTAAAAAAAATTAATTAAGCCCCTAAATTTTTTTGCACCTAATAAAGCTATCAAACTCAAGAAAAAAAATAATTTGGCCATTTGACCAACGTTGATCGTTAACTTTAACGGCTTTTTTTTTAAAAAAATTGACACATGTCACAATAGGATAATGCCACTTGTCATTTCTAGGAATGTTTAAATTTTTAAAAAATATATAAAAATCAGAAAAAAAATCTAAATATTTTTTTAAAATCTGGAAAATTCTAAAAATTATTTTAAAACATAAAAAATATTTTTTAAATTCAAAATTTATTCAAAAATAATAATAATAATTTTTCAAAATATTAAAATATTATTATAAAATTATATAAATAAATTGAAAAAAATTAAACAATAAAAGTCATTTTGATTTTTAAAATATAAAACAATAAAAGTTATTTAAAAATATAAAACAATAAAAGTTATTTTGAAAATCAAAATAAATTTTATTATTTTATATTTTTTCAATTTATTTTTTTATAATTTTATAATAATATTTAATTTTTTAATTTTTTTTAAAATTTTTTAATCTTTCAACCGTATACCAATAATGTATTCTAAACTATCAAAAAGCTCGTCGCTAGTGCGGGCAATTCTTCTAAAAATTCTTGCATTGCGTTCTTCCCAAATGATATAAAGATAACCTGTCCATGCTAGCTTTAAGATTAAAGTTAGAAGGGATTTACCCTTCCAATTATCGACAGCCCATTGCAAAGCTACCTCCCACGGGCATGGCTGATAATCCATCCCACACGCGCGCAAGATCTTTCTCCACAGTGCAGTCGAATAAGGGCAGTCCGAGAAAAGGTGGTCCCTAGTTTCCATGGCGGCGTCCCAAAGAACACACTGAGTTATAACTGCGATACTCCACTGCAGAAATCTATCCTTGGTGGGGACTTTATTCAGGATGATCATCCATGAGATGATGGAATGCTTAGGGATGTGCTTGGGGAACCAGATTAGCTTCTGCCATTGTACCTTATCGTAGGAAACCCTCGCTTTCTCCCAAATCCATCTAGTAGTCATGCTGCCAGGGGTCTCTACTGCAAATACGACTGCAGCCAGTGGTATGAATTTAAGCAACTTTTTAAAAGTCTAACTGTAATGAGGTTAATTTTAACTTGCCAGAAATCTACTCCTTTCAACATATACGTGTGCAACCAGGCTACCCAAATGGAGCCTTCACCAGGCTAAAATGGCTTTTAATAACTGTAAGCTGTAGGTGTTATTCCAACAGGTGAGATTTTTTAGGCCAAGGCCTTCCTCAGATTTTGTTCTACAGACTTGGTCCCAGCTCACACGAGCTCCGTTGACTGAGGCATTGTATCCCTTAAAAAACGCATACAAATTTGATCAATCTGAGCAATCACAGCTTTTGGTAAAACTAGTTTCCTGCTCCAGTAATTGAATATGCTAAACAAAACAGCCTTGATCAGTTGGATATGACCATCATAACTCAGTTTCTTTTGAGACCATATCGCTAGTTTAGCTTTAATCTTTTCAAGTAAAGGAGTGCAGTCCCTTACCGTGAGTTTCCTGGTCACTAGAGGTACTCCGAGATAGCGCATTGGAAGGTGTCTATGCTTAAACCCAGTCGCCCGACAAATAATATCGACAATGGCAGGGGAGACGCCACATGCATAAAATTCAGTTTTAGCTGTGTTGAGTCTAAGCCCAGAGATAGTATAGAAGTGCTCCAAGGTGCTCAGAACGCCCAACACTGAATCGAGTGATCCGTGACAAAATATGATGAGGTCTTCCGCGAAGCACAAATGTGTGAGGGAGAGAGCTTACTACACTTCGGATGATATTTAAATAGTTTTTCCCTTGCAGTAGTATTAAGAAACAAAGACAAGACATTCATCACCATCACAAATAGATAGGGAAACAAGGGGTCACCTTGTCGGATCCCTCTGCCTCCTTTAAAATAACCCACAAGGTTGCCATTTAGAGAGATAGAGAATCTAGAGGTTGCAACACAATTAAGAATCCAACCTCGAAATAAATCAGGAAGACCCATGGCTTTTAATACATCATCAAGAAATCCCAGTTGATTGAGTCAAATGCCTTCTGAAGATCAATTTTAATGGCACATCACAGAGAAAGAGTCTGCCAAGAATAACCTTTGACAAGCTCTTGTGCAAGCAACGTGTTGTCAGTGATGCTGCGATCTTCAATGAAGGTCGATTGGTTAGGCAAGACCATATGAGGAAAATAAGGAGCAATACGAGATACGAGTATCTTAGTGATTGTTTTATAAATCACTGAGCAGCAGGAAATCGGCCGAAACTCCTTAGCTAAGCATGCATTAGGTGTCTTAGGGATTAAAGCAATTGTGGTAGCATTGAAAGCAGGCAACAAGGAGGAAGTAGTGAAGAAATACTAAATAGCAGCAGTGAAATCTTGCTGCACAATGTCCCACGCAGATTTAAAAAACCCGACAGTGTAACCATTTGGCCCTGGGCTCTTATCATCCCCTTGCGCAAATAGAGTCTCCTTGATTTCCATAGCACTCACTTCCTTACAAATAGAGAGTTGTGCATCAGGCGGAAGAGTGTAAGGTAGTAGAAATTTGAGATCCTCAAGCGAGCAGTCTGTGACATTACGATCCGGGGTTCCAATAAGGTTGGTCAAAAAAGAAATCATCTCATTTGCCATAGAGTCAAAGGTTTCTAACTTGTTTCCATTCTCATCTTGCAACATACGTACAATATTCTTTTTCTTTTTGGTTATCACAGTGGAATAAAAAAAATTGGTGCCCATGTCTCCCTCCTGAATCCATTGAACCTTGGCTTTCTATTTGTAGAAAGAATGTTCTGCAGCTTAAAGTTCGATTAGCTCAGCTAGCAGCAGCTTTTCCTTAGCCATATCCCTTTGATCAACACGCGTAAGATTAACCAATTGCGCTTGCTCAAGTTGTTTTCGTTTAGCAGCTACCCTCGAGGAGATATTCGCATAATGCACTCTATTCAACTCCCTCAAATCAGCTTTAAGCCTCTTTAGTTTGCCAAATAGGATCTGCATAGCATTCCCGTGTGCCTCGCTTTGCCATGATCGTGCTACTGTTTCATTGAATGAAGGGTGCATAATCCAACATTTAAAAAATTTGAAGGGCTTCGGTTTATCAACATGATTTTCTTTGCGAAACCAAACGAAAGATGGACAATGATCCGACACACCCGAGGCTTGAAACTCAGTGTAGGAATCCAGAAAAAACATGAAGCCAACTGTGATTTATGAGAACCCTATCCAGTTTTTGAGCAAGGAAATTATTGTCTTGCTTGTTAGTCCAAGTGAAAAAAGGTCATGTGTATGAACGATCAATGAGGTGAAGGTCATGCTTGTAGCTCTGAAAATCTTCCATTTCAACCAAAATATGTGGCCCCTGGCTTTCTTAATCGGAGTTCTCCTCAGCGCATGCAATGATGTTAAATTTGCCTCTCAATATCCATGGGAGGTTGCCCACTGCAGATTCTATCCCTCGAAGTTGTTCCCACAACAATTTCCACTGGTCCCCATTGTTGCTGCCATATATTGCAGCGAGAAGAAACTGTTTTCCTTGCTATTCACCCGAGATAGTGACATACTGATCAGCTTTTTGAATAATAGTACATTGTAAATGATGCTTCCACAAAATTCATATCCAACCATTAGCTGAATATTCATGGTTCAAGATTTTGAAAAATTATTATTTATTATTTTTAATTAAAATTCGAAATTAAAAATATTTTTTTTATATTTTCAAAATAATTTCCCAGAATTTTTAATTTTTTCTTCTGATTTTTATATATTTTTAAAATTACTAGAAATGGCAAATGGATTATCCTGTTGCGACACATGACAAAAAGAATAAAAAACCCGTTAAAGTTAACAGTCAATATTGGTCAAAGGGCCAAATTAATTTTATTCTTGAGTTTAAGGGCTTAATTGGGTGTAAAAAAATTTAGGGGCTTAATTAATTTTTTTTTGCAAAAATTTAAGGGCTTACCCCTTAAGCCAAATATTATTATACTAATAGTTTAAATACTAAATTGAACTTTATATTAAATCTTTAATTACCTTTTCAAAAAATTCTTTAATTACACTTTCATTTTAATTTAAACTATTAATTTTACTGATAAAAATATTTTATTATTTAATATTATTTATTAATTAAATATAATAAATTATTTATTTATGAACATGTATATTCGTGTTTGATAAAATAATCTTATTAAATAATAACATTTAAGACTAAATGGTTTTAAACATTTAAGAATCTAATATAACAAATAGACGTGTTTGCCCCTCTACTTCCATTTTCTCTGAGGAAGTTTTTTCAAAAAATTTCTCTTGAGTTCTTCTTCATTGAAGTTGTTTCCGGCGACAGTTTTCATATCGTCGATTAGTTTTAAATTTTAAGTTTATAGTATATAAATAAGATTCTTCTCCTTCGACGAAGAATCATTGTTCTTTATTAGTTTTGTTGTTTTTTTATTTTGCTTTGCCAGAATCATATTACATTCGCTTTTCTGAGTTTTTTCGTCTGCTTGTTTGCAGTTTATTGTCTGCATTTTTGCAGGTTTGTCTGTCTTTGTGACAGTGTTGCTTGCTATTATGGCAATTTAGCGTTCAGATAACAAGAATTATTGAGCGTTTCTAGTCACAAAACAATCGGTGGTCTGGTATTTTCTGACTCCTTTATGGTAGTTTGCCGATGTGCCAAGAACCCGCAGCGGAAGAATGCTTGATAGATAGAGCTTTCTGGTCAAAGTATGTCGTTGCTGGATTTCATTTAGAAGACTATGCAGGTTTTTCTACAAAGTGATGGGTTTTGCTTCTCATGTCTTTTACACTCTTTGAAATTTATAGTATTTATTTTTCACATTGAATTTTCGATGGTTCTAGTGTGATCCTTTTGTAATCCTTTTCACTTTGAATACAATCCAGTATACTTTTCTTGTTAAAAAAACAATTAGACGTGTTTGTACATTAATAAAAGGGTTAACTACTAGAACAATCCCTTATGTTTTCCCCAGTATAATTTTGGTCACTGATTTTCAAATTCGACCGATAAGGTCACTTACGTTTTCGATTTGTAAACTTTTGGTTACTCGAAGTTAAGTGCCGTTAAATGGGTGACGTGGTTGTTAAAGGGAAATTTATATAATTACACATTTGGTCCCTGTTAGTTACTTATAATATCAATTTGATCCTAATTTTAATTTAATTAAATAAATTAATCACTCAATTAGGTGCTGACACATGCCATCACCTTATTGGAGGAATTTAATTATTTATTTTATTTAATAAACTTATATTTGTCATCCAATTAAGTGGTGACATGTTTTTATGCGTCTCAAGTGTGTCATGTTCGAGTCCATTTAATCCATATTTATTTCTCTTTCCTTGCATTAATAACAAACTAAAACATATATTGATTTTGTACTTTATATCACAAATGGTCACTTGGTTCAGTGGCAAACTCACGCCACCTACACCTAGGGAACTTGGATTTGATTTCCAGCCAATGTGATGACACATGTCGACACCTAATTGAGTGATTAATTTATTAATTAAATTAAAACTAGGATCAAATTGATATAATAGGTAACTAACAAGGACCAAATGTGTAATTATATAAATTTTGCTTAACAACCACGTCACCCATTTAACGACACTTAAATTTAATTAGCGTTTGAATGACCAAAAGTTTACAGATAAAAAATGTAAGTGACCTTAATGGTCGAATTTGAAAATCGGTGACCAAAATTGTAATGAGGAAAACATAAGTGACCATTCTAGTAGTTAACCTTTAATAAAACTCTAAATTATTTAATAAAAGGCTTAATGATCCATTTGGCCCCTGAAGTATACACAAAATATCAAACTGGCCCCTAAAGTATTTTTTGGGACGTTGTGGCCCTAAACTAAAATTTATTACCCCATATGGCCCCTTCGTCTAACGCCGTTAAAAAAATTTCATGGGCCAACCAGAACGCGCCACCTGTCATTTTATTAAAAAATAAGCTGATTTAAATTAAGGGGTAAATTGCACGTAAAGTATGTCAATTTTTTTTTTCATTTTAGTCATTTTTAACTGTTCATCTTCTTCTTTCCCCCTTCTCTGTTTCTCCAAGTTGGTATCTTTGCTTCTGATGTTTCATCTCCTTAACCCGACGATTGTTTTTTCATCGTCTTTAAGCTCTTCCAAACCTAATGGGTATTCTGAAATCCCCCCAAAGTTCCTTAATTTCGCTAAAAGAAAGGTTCTCTGTTTCTCCAGGTTGGTATCTTTGCTTTTGATATTTGTCACGCCTGAGAAGAGGCGGAGTCATTAATCCCACATCGGAAAGGAAAAAGGGAAGTCTTGGGATATAAATACGGTGGCGCTGCACATCCTATCAGACACGTCTTTTGGGAAGAAGGTAATGGCCCCGTGACAAGTGGTATCAGAGCGACCCTTTGGCTGTCCGATTTCACGCCAAGTGCCCATGAGTGAGGTAGGCAGGGTGGACAACTGTGACAAGGTAACCCACCACGAGAGCGAAAGCTCGTGACGAGGGCGTCATGAGGTTGAGTGGGGGAGAATGTCACGCCTAAGAAGAGGCGGAGTCATTAATCCCACATCAGAAAGGAAAAAGGAAGTCTTGGGATATAAATACGGTGGCGTTGCACATCCTATCAGACATGTCTTTTGGGAAGAAGGTAATGTCCCCGTGACATATTTCATCTCCTAATGGGTTGCAGCACGACCTGAAGGAACTGCACTGATGGAATTCGTGCTAAAAACTCCAAGAATGCCAAAATGATCAGCAAGCTTCAAAGGTGTATCGGGATTTATATAGGAGACGCCATTCACTGCACAACGCAACTTTCCGTTTATTGAAGATGCCGAGTTAGCCAAGACAAAAGTCTTAGTTGGTGTTATCTGCCCGTAATGGAATGAACCCTGAGGATTAGGCCTGGCTGCATTTGATGTCAAATTCCACCTTTAAGAAAACGAATAAAAAAATCGCTTTTTTAGTCTAAATTGATTTGAAGAAAGAAGCATGATCTCCATTGATTAGTAGTACCTATATGTTCTCGCCTGCTCCATGGACCAATCAAATTTGTTTACAGGAGCAGCTGGAATCGGTCCGGAAATTGGGGCATTCGAGCTTGTGTAGTGCAACACTCCAGTTGCAGTGAGAACAGTTTCTGTAAATCGTGTGGATGCAACGATGTAGTAAGTCCTTTGCCGGCTGGTCCAAGGTCACTAAGATGGTTATGGATTGGCCAACATGTATATCAAGAGAGTCATACAAGTTCTGAATTACGTGAGATCCTTCGACCTCAACAAGCTTCATTTTATGACCCTGGATCCTAAAATTGAGTGAGGTGGACAATCCAACATTTGAGATCCTGAACATGTAAGCTTTGCCTGAAACACCAGAATTTCAGTGCATGAATATGTTATGAATCAAAAGACGGAACTTGATTGATAATAAAGAAAAGATAAGGCAACACGACTCGAAGTTAATGATGACCTTGATCCCCACTAAAGGTTGAATGAGTTTGGCCATTTATAAGGACTCCGTCAGGGAAGGGCAGAGGGTTGCCTGCGTCCAAAGATTGCTGCAATGTCTGCAAACCAGAAAGCAATATATGATGAGTGAATTATACATAGCAGAAATCGATACGGAGAATCGTAAGAATGTAAATCATTCATAAAAACAGCCCTTTCAACTACATAATGCAGCACAAAGATTTGTCTAAATGCAAACGAAGAACGAACGATTAGTTTCATGGAGAGTATGAACAAAATCCCCAGATCTGGTCTTGTTACCCCAACTCTTCATTTTTCAAAACTATCAGTGTTCGACACCCATGTTGGACACATACTCGGACGTGTGTAGGAAGAGGGAAAGAAGAAGATAAACAGTTCAAAAAAGACTAAAAAAATACAATTTGACATACCTTACGTGCAATTTACCCTTTTAATTTAAATCATCTTAGTTTTTAAATAAAATGACATGTGACACATTCCGTTGGCCTGTAAAAAAATTTTAACGGCGTTAGACGGAGGGGCCAAACGGGGTAACGATTTTTAGTTCAGGGGCCACAATGTCTCAAAAAATACTTTAGGGGGTAGTTCAGTATTTTGTGTATACTTCAGGGACCAAACGGGTCATTAAGCCTTAATAAAATATATATTTTAAATTCATTTAAGAGTTAAATAATAATATTTGTTTGAAACTTTAAACCAGACAGCTTTATTAATAGACAAAAGTAAATCAAGAACATAACCTTTTAAAGGTTTTAAACATTAAAAAAAACAATAAAATGAAAACGATTCAAAAAGAAAACTAAATGGTTTTTTGGCTATATCATATACTTCCTCTTTGTACCATAACAAATCTTTGAAATCAGTTCTAGGAAAAGCCTTGGGTAGTTGTCAAAATTAAGGGTGAACAAAACTCGACTCGAAAAAATTAAAATTTTTGACTCGAATTTTTTTTTTAAATAAAGTTCGAGTTATAAAATGGAAATTTGAATAACTCGAAATTCTTAGTAATTAGTGGATTAATTTTTAAGTTCAAGTTGTGTCCCTCATTTTTCCTGATATATATATATATATATATATATATATATATATATACCAAAATTTAAAAAAATATGAAAAAATATATATCACATATGAAAAAATATGAAGAAATGTATATATACATATCTTATATGATTAGAGAAAGTCGTTTAAATTGAAATCAAATCGGACTATAACACGATCAATAATTACAATTAAATTTGTGTAGGAACTAAAAAACTCGTCTCGTCTCAAATTTCACAAACTCGACTCAAATTGAAAAAATTTTAAATAAAGTTTGAGTTGTAAAATATGACGTGTCAACTCGAATAACTTGAAAATTTTTGCTCGACTCGACTCAAGGCTCACCCCTAGTCAAAACATGAACTAGATGTAATCCCCGTTAGAAAAACTGTAAATACCTTTCATGTCGGTTTCATAGGAGTCGATCCGCTACACACTTCTAATTTCATCGACAAATAACTACAAAAGGGGATCAAGCTATCCACGACCACCGATAAACTCAAATCAGAAACAAACGTCGTGAGGACCTCTACATAAGCATCAAACGGCCGGAAAGGTATTCAAAAAACATGTCGTACTATAAAGACATAAAAAAACGTACCACAAGACAGAGAAAAATAGATAACAAAAACACATAAATTTTATTAAAAATTAAAAAAAACTTATGAAAAAGTAGATAATCAAAACTATGATTACTCCCTCGTCAACTAAAACAAAAACAAAATTGAAAAAGGAGCAAACCTTGGGCCTACCTTTTCAAGTTAAAATAAGACTAAAATAATTATGTACACATGAATAAACTCCTATGAAAGAATATATGACTAGATTTGACAAACTTCATTTGAGGCGTAATATCAATTATGAAAATTAAAATCAATCGAACTGAAGTGACCTAAATTTTAGTTGGGGAATGGATTCGAATCAATTTTCAACTGAACCGAAAGTAATTTAGAATAAAAAAAATATTAAAAGAAATAAAGAAAGATAAGATGTGAATTTTCGTACAATTCATTAAAAAGTCAAATATATTGGCTTTATAAAGCCATAAATGGGTGTAAAAAATTGGCCCAACATGAAAATTCGACCGAAACCGACCGATCTCTTATTGACTCGACCCAAAATCAATCGACTCGAATCACCACAAACTTGAACTAAAATAAAATTCGACCCGATCTGAAAATTGTCAGATTCGAAATGATTCAACTAAAATTAGTTCGAATGATTCGTTTGCCACCTCTATCGCGTAGTAATTTATAATTGTTTTTTTAAAGTTTGGTGATGCGTAGGTTAAGTCATTGAAAATAGGATAAATATTAGAAGGCGCATACTTGGACAGAAATGAAAAAAAATGTCAACAGACCTCCGGCTTTATATGACGAATTTTCCTGGAACAAAGGGCGTCCATCAGAAATCGAAGGATACAGAGGGAGGCTGAGGTTTCCATCCATGGAGAGGGAGAGGAAGAAAAAAGAAGAAGAAAGAGACAAAGAAAAAAAAAATCAAGTTATCATCATTTGGTCGAAAAAATCTCTGACGACATACCTCTGCTTGACCAGACCAGACCAGAAATTAGTTATTCTTTAAGAGGAAGTGGAAAAAAGGAAAATTAAGGATGGAGGCAACAGAACAGCTAATGTGTCAACCATCAGACTCATTTAATCCCTTGATCACCACAAGCTTTCAGGTCTCCTGCATTCTTGTCATTTCTCATGTCTTTCATCTTGTCTTGAAACCCTTGGGACAACCTGGACCTTTTGCACAACTTCTTGTAAGCATTCATCTTCATACACACACACACACACACATATATATATATAGTCACGATTCTTAAAATGACATGCAGTTATCCATATATATATTTTATGAATATACTGTATATGCTATTGAATGTCTTCTGTATCAGGCTGGCGTTGTGTTAGGCCCCTCACTGTTGTCCCGTGTAGAAAAAGTTAAAGATTTTTTCATCCAGGCTTCTTCTGCAAAGTACTATCAGTTCTTTTCATTCTTTTGTAGAATGCTATTTATGTTCTCCATTGGCTTGGAAACAGATGTCCCTTATTTAAAACGCAATATTCGTATTGTAAGCATCGTTGCAGGAGGGGGTTCAATCCTGGCCTGCATGTTTGGTGGACCTTTCTTCTGGTTGCTTATCAAGGTATTCGATGTCACCAAGGATCGCCTTGCATTTTACCTTCTTAACTTGACCGTGTTAGCAAATTCAGCCTCTCCTATAGTAATCCGGATGATTGCAGAAACCAAGTTTGACACCGCTGATTTAGGGAGAATGGCAATTTATTCTTCCTTGGTGAATGAAATGTCATGTGTAACAATCGTTAGTGCACTTAGTGCTTTCAACTCTGCTGGAAGATTGGCAGGTGCAATCCTTATTACTATTGTTACCGTGGTTGTAATATTTGTGAACAAGCATCTATCATACTTTTTCAACAAAAGGAACCGGAATAATAGATTTGTTTCCAACAAAGAAATCTTTGTTATTATGTTTCTTCTTACATGTCTCTCTCTGTATGCCGAGTGGGTTGGCTACACAGCTATTTTCTGTTGTTTCCTGGTCGGTCTCATGTTCCCTAGAGAAGGCAAAACAGCTCGGACTTTGTTGCACAAACTCACTTACGCTGTAAATACCTTCATTCTTCCCATCTATTTTGGCTACACAGGATTCCAACTTGATGTTAGCGGTACTTTCAATAAATTGACTATTGCTCTCACTGTCCTTATGATCCTGGTGAGCACTGGAACTAGAATCGTCGGCACCCTTGCCGCTTGTCATTACCTAATGATCCCATGGAACGAGTCCCTCATTCTTTCTTTGTTACTCTGCTTGAAAGGAAACTACGACCTTCTACTCATTAATACAAACCCAAATCCCTATGTAAGTTTCTTCTCAATCTCACGTATGCATTTGCATTTTCTTTCACGTTTATTATGCATGCATGTATGTATGTATTAGAGCAAGATGCAATTAAGTCCTCAATGATGATTTCCTTTTCAACTTGGTTACAGCCGGTGTGGTCTGCAGATGTTCACGATTTTCTTTTGACCGTAGTAGTGATCAACACATTGATCATAGGTCCAGTAGTTGCCATTTTACTGAACAGAGAAGGGTGTAATGCTCAGTATCCTACCATACTGGAAATACTTAATCCAGAGAGTGAGCTCAGAATAATGGCTTGTGTGTATGTCCCACGGCATGT
This sequence comes from Hibiscus mutabilis, assembly GCA_019671005.1. Lineage (NCBI taxonomy): Eukaryota > Viridiplantae > Streptophyta > Magnoliopsida > Malvales > Malvaceae > Hibiscus > Hibiscus mutabilis. The sequence continues at coordinate 142,442 of JAGYYJ010003154.1, forward strand.
TTCAGGGCATATGAGCCTCATCTCAGCATTAGGCGGCTGTCCAAGTGCACCCATCAGGCCATACATGGTGCATCTAGTGGAGCTTCCAAAGAAAAGGAAAAGTAAATTGATGTACCATCAACTAGAAGATGGTGATCAATACAGCGATGAAGAGGAGTATGGAGGAAATGATGTGACAGAGATCAACGAAGCTCTTGACGCCTTCATCTCAGAGACCAAAATTTTGATCTACCAGAGTAAGCTTGTAGCATCATTTCTGACCATAAATGAAGATGTATGCAATGGTGCAGAGGACTCGCGTGTGTGTATTATATTCCTGCCGTTTCACAAGCACCAAAGAATAGACGGGAAAATGGAAAACAGCATGGAGGAAATAAGGGCTACAAATCAGAAGGTTCTTCGGCATGCCCCATGTTCAGTTGGCATATTTGTAGACAGAGGGCAAACAGGGTTCCAACAACCGCATGGTTCTCCATGTATGCAAAATATAGCAATATTGTTCTTCGGTGGCCCCGATGATCGGGAGGCTTTAGCGTGTAGCAAGAGAATTTTGATGCACAGTAAAGTGAATTGTACAGTCATCCGCTTCCTGCACAAACCGACAGCAAGTAGAAGCAGCAATTCATGGATTAATGATGCGTCCCACAGGGATGAGGAGGTTATCATGGCAATATCAAATATCGGGGCACAGAACGAGATAGACAATGCCTTTGTGGAGACATTCTATAACAGGTACATCCATGATCCAATTGAAAAGTGAAATCCAAATAGATTTTATTATTATTGATGTTGACTACTCTTGTCTTGACTAGGTATGTGACACAGGGTAGAGCCGGTTTCATGGAGAAGTATGTGAGCGATGGGCAGGAGACGGCAACAGTTCTAAGAGAAATAGCGGACACGTATTCATTGTTCATAGTAGGGAAGGGAGGGAGAGGGACAAGCCCTTTAACATCTGGGATGAGCGACTGGGAGGAGTGTCCAGAGCTTGGGTTGGTCGGGGATCTCTTGGCCTCTTCAGAATGGGACATCAGCGGTTCCATCTTGGTAATCCAACGACATCGGCACTCTGAGGCTGATGACAGATTTCTCGACCACTAGTTGATTTTACCCTTCTTACTGTAAATGTAACCATACATACATGTAAATTGAAATCAAAATTTTCTAGCTTAGTTCAGTTGACCTGCCAAAAGTTCTGTTTTAGTTTTTTTTTTTTTAATCCAGATAGTGATACTAGTAGAACTGTTAGGTACGCTAGAAAAACTAAGTTCAGTTCCGTGAAAATGAATCAAAGTTTGCCTTTTGATTTTCAAGAAAACTAATAATCATCAATGTTGATGCTTGGGAGTAATACGTGTAAACACTAATTTTTGTTCAGAATGAATTTAATACCCGAATTTTATTTGACCACTTTATTATATATTATAAATAAATTGAACTCATAAATAATTCAAAACAGTCCCATGTATATAACCCAAATATATATTACATATTACGTGAGCCCATTACACCCATAACCAGTAAAGCCAAAGCTGGACTCAACCAACTCCACGCCGGACCACTCCCTGCACCCTTAGTCCCCTCTGCCATCTCTGCACCAATTGTCCCCCGAATCACCTCTGCATCACAACACCCATGCCCTGTGTTACGGCCATGCCGTCTAGGCCCGGGTCGGCACACCGTGCGGCACTTGAAAAGGGACTCAACCCAGACAAGTCAACCTTCAACAAGCCCTTTATTCAAGGACTTAACTCGGAAGCGTTGTCTCATGATCCATCAGGCAACATGCGCGTTGAATATCGTATCCCGCAGGACCTAGCGAATGCTAGCTGCCAACCCCTGACTCTGGCGACGAGCGCGATATGGGGCCATCTGGCCCCAAACGTCCCTAGGAGGTCCTCCTAGAGAGACATTGTGCCATCCGCTTGGCTCCAATGCCCGCACACCTAGGTCCCACGTGGGCCTAGGAGAAGGTCACTTACACCAAGGCAGCTCAGCTGCTAGCGCTTGGCGAGGAGGATGGTGGAGACCCAACACCAGACCACTTCCCCCTTAAAAGCTAAATAAACTTACCAAGTATGACGCGAGTAGACGTTGCTTCGTCCCAAACGAGGACACTTTCTGAACAGGGCCTTCATCGCCTTCATAAAGTATCCTAACTTGCATCCTTGACTTGGTAGCATTTCAGGGATTGCTCATATCATCGCTCGGTCCGCCTTTGCTCGGTCCCGAACAGGCTTGTCAAGGCAGGATCTTAATACAATAAGAGACAACCTTGACATTCTCCTACACTTCCTCTTATCAATGTCCTCATCGATACTGACACTCGTTCTTCATCGCTTGATGAGTCGATATGGACATCGAAGGTAGTTCCTCTTTGATCTGTGCTTCACTTAATACGCTTCTCTAGTCTCATCATCTGAACATTCAAGCAAATAACTCAAGCCTCGATCCTGGGTTCTTTTGATTCCCTTATGACCACGTCTGCGTGACCATCTACATCGATCATGAACTCATTATGACCCACTTTTGCTCCTTCAATGTCAAGTGCTAGATTCATGCTCCCACACTTTTTACTCTGATTGTGGCTCGAGCGAAACACAAGTAGCGAATCACTGACTCAACTAACGTATGCCTTGTAGTGTCTTTGAGTCTCACGATCTAGCCATCGACCTACAAAACAAAATAGCATACCTGCCCATATGCAAGAGAACTATGACTCGCCACACAATGGCTTGCTCTTTGGAACTAAGCCCATTCACCAACTGTGTCCCCCCGTATAGTGAGACCTTCAAAGCAAAGAACGTGTCACAATATCGTCATCACCTTATCCATCCAAGCGCCTAAGTGTATGCTCGTATTGCACTTAGTTGCTTGACGTCGTAAAATGGTCTCTAGTTGCCATCGTAATACAAAAAAGGTACTTTGCCTCTTTGCCTTTCTTTTTATTACTTGTGCTACAAGACATGCAAGCGAATACATCAGTAATAACATATTCACACAAGTCTCGAACGATACATGGTTGGCACACTGATAAGTGTTCAAAAGTACTATTTTTCTTACCCTTTTTACTCATATTATTGTTAGACTTAGGCTCATATTAGTTGCATAGTTAGCCATTCATGCATTAATCCATGTTTCCTTCAATCGTTGAGCTTGATTACATAACTTGGTGATTTTTGTGGAAATAGATGCTGCTTTGGTGTGTTTTTGTGTGTATGTGCAGGATCACTTGCCAAAGCAATGCCGAGCTAGTTGCCAGGGCAATGCATGAAGGATATGCCGAGCTAGTTGCCAGGGCAGTGCATGAAGGAGACGCCGAGCCAGTTGCCATGGCATTTGTCGACAAAGACCAAAAGCAATATGGATGTCGAAATTCATGATTTTACAAGCCCAAGATGACATGGAGCAAGGTCCAAGCCCAAAGGAATTTGATTGCCATGCAGAGATTAAAGAAGAATTAAATTCCAAGTGGATAGGAGAAGTTCTAATAGGAATAAAATTATAATAAAGAATTATATTCTTTAAAGATAATTTAATTCCAACTCAAACTCCTCCTCAAAGAAGGACTTTGGCCTAGCCCTATAAATAGCAAGAGATTTCGACAATTCAAGGGGGAGAGCAAGAGGGAAATTTTGGCAAGTCCAAGTAGGGCAAGAGGAGAGAATTTTCGACAAGCATCAAGGGCAAGGAGGATTTCGACAAGCCTCTTCCTTCATCTTTGTTCGATTGAGTTCATGCTAGGGATTAATTATCTTGTGTTTCTTTGGAACCTAGCCATGAACTAAATTTACTTGGCTATGGTTATTGTGTTTTGTGGTTGTGAGAAACTATTGGTTTTTGTTTAGGTAATAAGAGTTTGCACTTTTCTATTTCAAGGTTTATTCATTCTTGGTTCCTATTATTGCTTATGAGTGAATTGGGAGAGGATCTCGTGATTTCATCCATTTATCTAATATCGGGAGAGTTAGATTCAAGAAACGAATGAATATGATCTTTATGCAATCCAATGATGGTGAAGATTAATCCGGCTTAGGAATAAGTTAAGGATTTCAACGGCTAAGAGGAGCGCAAGATTGGTTGTTGTTCACCCTTGATTCACGCAGGATGTATTATCAAGGCATGCACAAGTAGCTAGAGTTTCGACTTAGGGATAAGAAGAAACCATTGAAGAACGCTCCGCCGAACCTTGAAGTTGCTGCCCGATCGCCCAAGTAGTTGCCCAACTAGTCGCCCAAGCAACCATCAATTAGTTGCCAAGGCAACCCCGTTGTGCAAGTCGCCACGGCAACCGAGTTGCCCATGCACTCTTTTACCAAGACAATCCAATCGGCTATCACACCTCAACTCACGATAACCTAGCCTATCTCTCTCAATTGAATTCATCTTTTATTTTATTTTATTGCTTTCTAGATTAGTAATTAGTTAAACTTGATAATCCTTTACTTGTGTTTTTACTTTTTACGATTGCAAGAGACTAGATTCTTGAAGTGGCACCAATCCTCGTGGAGCGATATCTTTTATACTATAACTTGCGGCGTGTATACTTGCACAATTGCGTAGCACTTATTTCAGCGCAACAAGTTTTTTTGGCGCCGTGCGGGATTGGCAATAGCGACTTTGTTTTTACTTTCTTGCACTTTCTTTTTATTTTTCTTGTTTAAAATTCAAAGGGCTAACAAACTTTGGTTTTGCATTGGTATATGACCGAGGCGAGACCGACTTCACGAGAATATCCCTTTGATCCGTAAATCGAACGAACCTTACAAAGACTTAGGCGAAGGATAAGAGAAGCAATGGCAAATCAAGACGGAAATATTAATCAAGATGTTCGAGCGGGAGGAGGAGTGATTCTTGCACGAAACAGAACTATTCGAGACTATCTTGAAGAAGATCTTGATGGACTTAACCCGGGAGTTGTCGCACCGAAATTGAAGCCGACCACTTTGAGTTGAAACCGGTAATGTTTAATATGATCAACACAATAGGTCAATTTGGCGGCTCAAAGAATGAAGATGCACGACAACATCTCGAAATCTTTCCTCGAGATTTGCAACTCGTTCAAGATACACGGAGTCACCCCGATGTCTTACGATTAAGATTATTCCCCTATTCACCTTTGAGGATAGGCGAAAGCATGGCTAAATAGCATTCTGCCGGATCCATAGCATCTTGGACTGATCTTTGTCGTGATTTCCTTGCTAGATTTAATCCTACAAATTTAAGCGATAAAGCCGTAACGACATTACTTCTTTTCGGCAGGCGGATGATGAATCCATGTACGAGGCTTGGGAGCGATATAGAGAACTTCTACACAAATGCCCTCTACACGGATTCCCGGTGTGGACTCAAGTGACAATGTTTTACAATGCCGTGAATACACCAACAAGGATGATGCTAGGCGCCTCGTGAAACGGCATACTCTAGATAAGTCACCGGAAGAAGCAATGCAAATTTTAAACAGGCTGGCCAAGAATGATTATCAATTCCCATCTACTAGAAGAGGAGGAGTTAGGCGTAAGCCACAATACATGAACTAGGATCATCGATTCAATTTCGGCACAATTGGCGCTTTAACCAAGATGGTCCGAACATGCAAAAACCAAACAACACACATGAAGTCAAGGTAATGGATTCTTTTTGTGAGTTATGTGGTGATAACCATAATTCTTACGAATGTATGCGAGAATCCGAATCCGGCTTCTATGTGGGGAATTACAATCGGGGCAACAACATGATGTCAAATACATACAATCCAGCTTGGAAGAAGCACCGAATTTTTCATGGAGTAATCCCAACAATGCTCTAAAACGAACAATCAGAATGCACAAGCATCGGGATTCGGTGAGAATATGCCACGACAGCGGATGCGCGAGCAACAACCGACAACATCTAGTTCTTTGGAAAATTCTCTAAATGCTTTTATGATGAAAACTGAATCTTATATGGCTGAGAATAGTAATTTCATAAAAAGAAGCGATGCTTTTATTAACAGGACCGAGATGAGATTGCAAGAACCAAGAGGCGGCAATCAAATCATTGGAAAATCAAGTCGGACAATTTGCTCAAAATCTGAACACTAGACCACAAGGAGGTTTACCTAGCGCGATCTGAAGTCGCAAGAGGCGGCGGCCATGAGCAATGTAAGGCAATCACCACCAGAAGTGGCCAACAACTTAGAGAGGTTCAAACCCGCTCGTCAAACAAAACTCCACAAAAAGATCAAGGCGAACCTAGCGGCAAAGTCTCGGATGCTGAACCAGGAATTGCGCGGCAACCGGCAATAAACATGCCTCGACAACCGATGGCGCCTCGGCGTCTTGTGATAAGCATGCCTCAGCAACCCCGGTTGATAACGCGCCGGCAACTCGGATGTCCGGCAATGCCGTCAATCAGGTTTCAAACCAATGAAAGGATAGAAGATATCCGACTTCCACCACCATTCCCACAAAGATTGAAGCGACAAAAGCAAGAATACCAATTCAAGAAGTTTCTTGATATCCTAAAGCAAGTCCACATCAACTTGCCATTGGTGGAAGCAATTGAACAAATGCCAAACTATGCCAAGTTTCTTAAAGACATTGTGTCCAAGAGAACAAGGCTAGGAGAGTTTGAAACGATTGCGCTGACAGAGAGGATGCATGGCAATGTTGCACAATCGCATGCCGCCCAAGTTGAAGGATCCCGGAAGTTTCACAATACCTGTTCTATTGGAAATCACTATGTCGGGAAAGCACTATGCGACCTAGGGGCTAGCATAAACTTGATGCCTAAATCGGTTTTTGAAACTAGGAATCGGGAAGGCAAGACCTACAATAGTTATCTGCAGCTAGCCGAGCCAGATCCTATGTGCATCCAGAGGGAAAAATCGAGGACATCTTGGTAAAAGTTGATAAATTCATTTTTTCCGCTGACTTTATTGTTTTGGATTGTGAAAGCGGATGAGCATGCACCTATCATTCTCGGGAGACCATTCCTAGCGGCGGGAGAACCTTGATCGGCGTTGAAAAGGAGAACTCACAATGAGGGTGAATGACCAGCAGGTAAAACTAAATGTGTTCCAAACACTAAGGCAAGCCGATGATCCGGAAGAATGCCAACTACTTCATGCCACGGCAGAATTTAACCGATGAGGAATTTAGTTGCCTCGGCAACTACATTGCCGATCAAGAGGAACTTGAGGAGTATGAAGAACCGGTCAATGAGGAACAGCCGAGAAGAGGCAAATTGGCTAGTCAATCGACCCGGTACATACTTTGAACCACTGGACTACTCGGGTAAGGAAGGTAAGATCGAAAAACCCTCATCGAAAATCCACCAATTCTTGAGTTGAAACAATTGCGAGCAATCTGAAATATGTATACTTAGGGACTGATAATACATTACTGTAATTATTTCTTCTAAGTTACAGACTGAGCGAGAAAAGAAGCTGATCAACATGTTGAAACTACATAAAAAGGCAATAGGGTGGACAATTGCCGACTTGAAGGGAATTAGCCGGCGGTGTGCATGCACAAGATCTTGTTGGAAGATGATCACAAACCTTCAATTGAGGCCCGGAGGAGACTGAATCATGCCATGAAAGGGGTTGTAATGAAAGAAATCATCAAGTGGCTTGACGCGGCATTATATACCCTATCTCCGATAGTGCGTGGGTAAGTCCGGTACAATGTGTGCCGAAAAAGGGAGGTATAACGGTGGTAAGCAATGAAAATAATGAACTTATCCCAACCAGGTGTGTGACGGTTGGAGGGTTTGTATGGACTATCGAAAGCTAAACAAAGCCACTAGGAAAGATCACTTCCCATTACCCTTTATTGATCAAATGCTTGACCGTCTTGCGGGTAAACCCCTTTTCTTGTTTTCTTGATGGTTATTCAGGTTACAATCAGATTGCCATAGCACGAGAAGATCAAGAAAAGACAACCTTCACATGCCCCTACGGTACTTATGCCTTCCGAAGGATGCCGTTTGGATTATGTAACGCCCGGCAACCTTCCAAAGATGTATGATGGCGCTCTTTTCGGACATGGTCGAAGACTTCCTTGAGATCTTCATGGATGATTTTTCGGTTTTTTTGGTAATGACCGGACGGCTGTCTCGGCAATTTAGAGAGGGTGTTGGCAAGATGCGAAGAAAGCAGATTTAGTCCTCAATTGGGAGAAATGCCACTTTATGGTAGATGAAGGAATAGTGCTCGGCCACAAGATTTCATCAAGGGAATTGAAGTAGACAAAGCCAAGGTGGGCGTGATCGAGAGATTACCCCACCAATTTGGTTAAAGGAATTGAAGTTTTCTCGGACATGCGAGGTTTTTACAGGGAGGTTCATTCATAATTTTTCTAAAATCACTAAACCCTTGTGTAATCTGCTTGAACAGGATAAAGTCTTCGATTTTGATGATTCTTGCACCCAAGCATTCAAAACCCTAAAGAAAAAGCTTGCCTCGGCACCCATTGTCGTTCCACCAGTTGGACGCTACCTTTTGAGCTCATGTGTGATGCAAGTGATTTTGCGGTAGGAGCAGTCCTAGGCCAACGCACAGGTAAGACATTCCATGTGATATACTACGCTAGTAAAACTCTTAACGATGCTCAAGTGAATTACACAACAACGGAGAAAGAGTTACTAGCTGTAGTTTTCGCATTTGACAAGTTCGATCCTATTTAATTGGTACAAAGGTAATTGTTCATACGGACCATTCGGCAATCAAATACTTATTTGCTAAAAGGATGCTAAACCTCGTTTGATTCGTTGGATATTACTTTTACAAGAATTTGATATTGAAATTAAGGGGCGGAAAGGGCGAGAAAATCAAGTGGCGATCACTTATCACGTTTGGAAGCGCAATAGGGGAGGAGGACGCGGATCTAGAGATATGCGATGCATTCCCGGATGAACAAATTCTAATTGCCTCGGCAACCCTCAACGCCTCGGCAGCCCATGACGCCTCGGCAACCATGGATGCACACGCCTCGGCAACTCTCGGCCGCCGCAGCAGTCTTTGACGCACACGCCTCGGCAATTTTGGGAGGCAGACACTACGGCAAAGACATGCCTCGGCAATACCACCGTACGCAGATTTAGTTAACTTCCTTGTTTGTGGTATTTTTCCGTATGGCATTACTCACCAAGGGAAGAAGCGGTTCCGCCATGATGCTAAGCATTACTTTTAGGACGAGCCTCTTTTGTTTAAACAATGTGCAGATCGGGTTATACGCCGATGTGTCCCCTGAAGAAGAGCAACAGAATGTACTCGACAATGCCATTCTTCACCCTATGGAGGACATTTTGGAGGAACTCGTACGCATGGCCAAAGTCTTGCAATCCGGTTTGTATTGGCCAACATTGTACAAAGATGCCCAAGACTTTTACAAGCAATGTGATCGTTGCGGAGGGCGGGCAATATCTCTAGACGACATGAGATGCCACTCGAACATCATCGAGGTAGAACTGTTCGATGTATGGGGATCGATTTTATGGGACCTTTCCCATCGTCATTCGGCAACCTCTACATCTTACTCGCCGTCGACTATGTGTCTAAATGGGTAGAGGCAGCTGCAGTTCCCAACGATGATTCCAAGACCGTGCAGCGATTCTGAGAAAAACATATTTACGGTTTGGGATGCCGAGAGCAATTATCAGCGACGGGGCAAGCATTTTGACAATAGACTAATTGCCAAGATGTTGCAACGCTTCGGCATATCACACAAGATCGCCACGGCATATCACCCACAAACCAACGGGCAGCGAAATTTCCAACCGGGAGTTGAAGTGAATACTCGAGAAAGTTGTAAATCCCTCAAGGAGGATTGGTCATTAAGACTAGATGACGCACTTTGGGCATATCGCACTGCATTCAAAACACCATTAGGTATGTCCCCCTTCCGGCTTGTCTATGGTAAAACATGTCATCTACCGGTGGAAATCGAGCACAAGGCGTCTTTGGGCAATCAAGACCGTGAATATGGATTGGGAAAGTGCGGACAAAAGCGCTTGATGGATCTCAATGAGATAGAAGAATTTCGTGCACTCGCCTATAACAATGCGAATCTACAAGGAGAAAACAAAGCGATGGCATGACAAGAAACTATTGCCACGGCAATTCACGCCAGGGGCAACTAGTTCTCCTATTCAATTCTCGGCTAAAACTTTTTCCGGGAAAGTTGAAATCAAGATGGTCGGGACCATTTGAAGTCGTCAAACCATTCTCCCACGGTCTTTGTGATAATCAAGTCCATCTCGACAACCATGAATTCAAAGTTAATGGACAAAGATTGAAGCACTACAATGGTGCCCATGTGGGCGTAACAAGGAAGTGGTCAATCTAGGAGATGCATGAGCATGCTCTCCCTTTTGATATTTTTATTTTTATTTATTTTTATTTTTGTTTTTGTCGATTATTTAATTATTTATTTTTCATTTTTTTTCGATTTTTTTTTTTTTTTTTTTTTTATCTTGCCGATTATTAGTAGTTTTAGGATAGATTTTTTTATTCAAGTCTAAGAATCCTATTACACATCTTTATTTATTTTCTTTATTAGTTTATCTTTAATTTTAATCCTTATTTGATTTGTTTTTGAATTGTAGGAAAGGAAGTTCAAGATAAAGAAGGAATTCTAAACCAAGTAGGAAAACATCTTCAACAAAGGAAACTAATGGGTTGAATCTAAGGCTTATATAAAGCCTCCAATTCATCTAACCAAAACCCTTGTCGACAACTCCTACAAAACCCTAAACCCTTTTTCGTTTTACCTTAAACCCTAACCCCACCCACCTATCGATTCTATACAACCCATCACCCTTAACCTATTCCTACTTTCTATCTTGCAACTTTTTAGTTTCTTTTCTTTTCTTTGTTTTTACTCACAACCAAGATCATACATGGCATCCAAGATTAAACTGTTAGTTCATCCAAGTTCCTCCAAAAAACCAAGATACAAGAAGTTTGCTACACCGGCGGTTCAAGAAAGATTTCAATCCAAGTTTGAAAAGCGGAAGATTCATGAAGAACAAGGCTTTGAATACTCGGATCTCAAGATTTCGGCCTTGAACCATTCATCTTCAAAAGGATTGCACATCAAAAGTGGCAAATCTTTTGCCATCAACCGAACAGGTAACATCTCATGGGTAAGAGAATTCTATGCTCACTCACCTAACCCGGATAATCCTTATGTTTTTGTTCGTGACAAGGCCATACTTATAAGTCCCGAAAGCATCAACACCTTTTACGGACTTTACATTGAGAAGGACGAGCATCAAGCCTTCGTTGACCAAATCAATCCAAAGCAACTCGACAAGGTGCTTCAAGAACTCACTCAACCAGGAACTCATTGGAAGCGACCCGGTAAATACAAGGGCACGGTAAATCGCCTTCGGCTAAAACCCGAGGCAAAACTATGGAATAAGTTTGTTAAAACTTCTTTAATGCCCTCCACACACAATACTACCGTTGATATACCACGTCTTTTGCTCATACATTCTATTTTGCATAATCGCATCATTAACATTGGAAAAATTATTTGCGATGAGATTTTTGTATGCAGCTCAAAAGATAAGGGTTATCTTTTCTTCCCTTGCTTAATTTCCAATCTTTGCAAGGAGATGCATGTCCAGAGTGAGTCCACCGATGAAAAGCCCTACCCAGTCTGGTTGGAATCAAGCACTAATCCAGGAAGCTAATGGGAGAGGCGCGGGAGATTCTTCAAGGCCCCCAATTGTCACGGCAACTCCCGCCGCCGCGCGGCAATCCCTAATGCCCAAGCACCTAACGCCGAGGGCAACTCGGCCATTAATCCCGGGACACATTGAAGCACTTTTGCACCCATTGGAAAGCCGCCTAAGGCAAATTGAAGATCGGCAACTAATGTTCATGCGGTACATGAAGGAGCACAACAATGCCATCACCCAAGTCATCCTAGAAAGGTACCGGACAACCGTGTGCCGTTCCCAATATTTCCGCCGATATCCTTGCCATCGCAACCAAGGAAGGCGGCGCCACGGCAACCAACCCTGACAACCACTGAAAAAGCCAAAGGTAAAGCACCTATGCCTGAATCAACTCCTACGGAATCATTTTCTGATTTTTCAGATTCGGACGAGTCCTCCATTGAACCAATAAAGACCGCACCAATTGAATCCTCCAAACGAAAAGCCATTGACATTGATGAAGAGGATGATGAGGACAACCCCCGTCACGAGGATCGATCCCACCACCGGCAACAAGAAAACAACCATTGCATTCAAGCAAGAAAATCAAGATGCCAACTAGAAGGAAACTAATCATCTACGATGACGAACTCTCGGAGTAAGTCCTCGTATGCATTTTTATTTTTATTGTTATTTTTCGTTATTTTTATGCATGCATTGAGGACAATGCCTCACTCGAGTTTGGGGGGGATTGTTATTAGTAATTACCATGTTTAGTTACATTAATCTTAAGCATTACATTTAGGATACATAAATTGCTTGCCATGCCTTTAATTGGAACAAGAATTGCTTAGATTTGATGAATATTCAATGATGACTTTACCAATGCACTTAATTGATAGAATTTTTATTCTAGGATAACCATGAAAAACTTAGAATTGTACTATGATGCTAAATTTGATGAAACACTGTTGTGGTTTGATTGATTTAAGGAGTTCTAGTAAACTTAGGTTGATAATTAACTAATTGGGGGATTAGAATAAAAATTGGATGAATGCTAGAGGTGCCCGAAATTGGCTCTAGCATATGCTAAAAAAATTGATCACTAGAGGTGCCCGAAACTGGCTCTAGGAGGCGTTAAAATTTTTTCGGTTAACTAGAGGTGCCCCTGAAACCGGCTCTAGTCGATTAAATTAACTTAAGAAAACTAAAAATAAAACACTAGAGGTGCGAAATTGGCTCTAGTTAAAACATGTTAAAAAGAACCCAATGAAGTAATTTGAAAACCTATTGTTTGCATAGAATCCGAAAAATCAACTTGCACACAACTCCGCACACACTCACAAGCATTATAGTTTGATTCCGAGTAATTCATCAGTTTTCTGAAAAATAAAAAGCCAATCATACTTTGTGCCCGGTTCAGAGAATTGAAATCAAGTTCAAAGCTAAGTTTGTGAAAATTTGAAGTCTTGGCGTAATTATGAGTTTGCATTGCTTGAGGACAAGCAATAGTTCGAGTTTGGGGGTGTGATAAGTGTTCAAAAGTACTATTTTTCTTACCCTTTTTACTCATATTATTGTTAGACTTAGGCTTATATTAGTTGCATAGTTAGCCATTCATGCATTAATCCATGTTTCCTTCAATCGTTGAGCTTGATTACATAACTTGGTGATTTTTGTGGAAATAGATGCTGCTTTGGTGTGTTTTTGTGTGTATGTGCGGGATCACTTGCCAAAGCAATGCCGAGCTAGTTGCGAGGGCAATGCATGAAGGATATGCCGAGCTAGTTGCGAGGCGGTGCATGAAGGAGACGCTGAGGCAGTTGCCATGGCATTTGTCGACAAAGACCAAAAGCAATATGGATGTCGAAATTCATGATTTTACAAGCCCAAGATGACATGGAGCAAGGTCCAAGCCCAAAGGAATTTGATTGCCATGCAGAGATTAAAGAAGAATTAAATTCCAAGTGGATAGAGAAGTTCTAATAGGAATAAAATTATAATAAAGAATTATATTCTTTAAAGATAATTTAATTCCAACTCAAACTCCTCCTCAAAGAAGGACTTTGGCCTAGCCTATAAATAGCAAGAGATTTCGACAATTCAAGGGGAGAGCAAGAGGAAATTTCGGCAAGTCCAAGTAGGGCAAGAGGAGAGAATTTTCGACAAGCATCAAGGGCAAGGAGGATTTCGACAAGCCTCTTCCTTCATCTTTGTTCGATTGAGTTCATGCTAGGGATTAATTATCTTGTGTTTCTTTGGAACCTAGCCATGAACTAAATTTACTTGGCTATGGTTATTGTGTTTTGTGGTTGTGAGAAACTATTGGTTTTTGTTTAGGTAATAAGAGTTTGCACTTTTCTATTTCAAGGTTTATTCATTCTTGGTTCCTATTATTGCTTGCGAGTGAATTGGGAGAGGATCTCGTGATTTCATCCATTTATCTAATATCGGGAGAGTTAGATTCAAAAGCGAATGAATATGATCTTTATGCAATCCAATGATGGTGAAGATTAATCCGGCTTAGGAATAAGTTAAGGATTTCAACGGCTAAGAGGAGCGCAAGATTGGTTGTTGTTCACCCTTGATTCACGCGGGGATGTATTATCAAGGCATGCACAAGTAGCTAGAGTTTCGACTTAGGGATAAGAAGAAACCATTGAAGAACGCTCCGCCGAACCTTGAAGTTGCTGCCCGATCGCCCAAGTAGTTGCCCAACTAGTCGCCCAAGCAACCATCAATTAGTTGCCAAGGCAACCCCCGTTGTGCAAGTCGCCACGGCAAACCGAGTTGCCCATGCACTCTTTACCAAGACAATCCAATCGGCTATCACACCTCAACTCACGATAACCTAGCCTATCTCTCTCAATTGAATTCATCTTTTATTTTATTTTATTGCTTTCTAGATTAGTAATTAGTTAAACTTCGATAATCCTTTACTGGTGTTTTTACTTTTTACAGTGCAAGAGACTAGATTCTTGAAGTGGCACCAATCCCTGTGGAGACGATATCTTTTATACTATAACTTGCGACGTGTATACTTGCACAATTGCGTAGCACTTATTACGCGCAACACACACATTGCCTTCCGCATTCACCATTTACCGGGTGAGCGTACACCAACGCCCACTCGAACAACCTTGCTCGATAATTCATGCATATTGTTTCCCAACAATTTAAAGCACGTTTTTCCACAAAGCAACCCGCTTTAATATTGTCCAACGTAACGTACAACTTGTTTCGCTTCTCTCTGCACCATCTTGTCGACGTCCTCATCGACTGAACAGAAAGAATTCCTTCGCTATTTGGAGGCACCATTGTAACTTGGAAAAACTAACTTTACATTGATCAAGTTAGGCACTATTGTGCCACAAAACCAACAATATTCTTCTTTTCAACACAACAAGAGCCTCTGCGCTGAACGCAAATAAGCACCATAATGGGTTATTTCCCGAGTGACATCATGCTAGGATAATCATTTTGGTTAACGATGGGTGATAAGTGTTCAAAAGTACTATTTTTATTACCCTTTTTACTCATATTATTGTTAGACTTAAGCTCATATTAGTTGCATAATTAGTTATTCATGCATTAATTCATGTTTCTTTCCACCGTTGAGCTTGATTACATAACTTGGTGATTTTTGTGGAAAAAGATGCTGCTTTGGTGTATTTTTGTGTGTGCAGGATCACTTGCCAAAGCAAGGCTAGTGCTAGTTGCCAGGGCAATGCATGAAGGAGACGCCGAGCTAGTTGCCAGGGCAATGCATGAAGGAGACGCCGAGCCAGTTGCCATGGCAATTGTCGACAAGAGCAAAGGTGATATGGTAGTCGAAATTGATGACTAGACAAGCCCAAGATGACGTGGAGCAAAGTCCAAACCCAAAGGAATTTGATTTCCATGCAGAGATTAAAGAAGAATTAAATTCCAAGAAGATAGGAGAATTTCTAGTAGGAATACAATTATAATAAAGAATTATATTCTTTAAAGATAATTTAATTCCAACTTAAACTCCTCCTCAAAGAAGGACTTTGGCCTAGCCCTATAAATATGAAGGAGATTTCGACAATCCATAGGGAGCAAGAGGAAAGGATTTTCGACAACTCCAAAGGGCAAGAAGGAAGAGATTTTGACAAGATAGCAAGGAGGGAGAGAGTTCGATTTCTTCTTCTTCTTTGCTTCCATTAGATTCATGGTTTGGGGATTATTCTTTGTATATCTTTTGAACTCAACCATGAACTAACTTGATTGGTTGGGGTTATTGTGTTTTGTTGTTGTGAGAAACAATTGGTTTTTGTTTAGGTAATAAGAGTTTGCACTTTTCAATTCAAGGTTTATTCATTCTTGGTTCTTATTCTTGTTTGCGAGTGAATTGGGAGAAGATCTCGTAACTTCATCTATTTATCTAATATCGGGAGAGTTAGATTCAAGAAACGAATGAGTATGGTCTTTATTCAATCTATTGATGGTGAAGATTAATCCGGCTTAGGAATAAGTTAAGGATTTCAACGGCTAAGAGGAGCGCAAGATTGGTTGTTGTTCACCCTTGATTCACGCAGGGATGTATTATCAAGGCATGCACAAGTAGCTAGAGTTTCGACTTAGGGATAAGAAGAAACCATTGAAGAACGCTCCGCCGAACCTTGAAGTTGCTGCCCAGACGCCCAAGTAGTTGCCCAGGCAACCATCGATTAGTTGCCAAGGCAACCCCGTTGTGCAAGTTGCCACGGCAACTGAGTTGCCCGTGCACTCTTTTACCAAAACGATCCAATCGGCTATCACACCTAAACTCACGATAACCTGGCCTATCTCTCTCTTTTTCTTTCATCTATTCTTTTAGTTTATTGCTTTTACTTTTCTCGTTAATTAAAACCTCTATTATCAATTGTGTTTTTATTTTCACAAAGTCTGATAACTTAAGCAAAGTGGCCCAAACCAATCCCTGTGGAGACGATACTCGATACTCATATCACTTTATTACTTGCGATGTGTATACTTGCACATTTGCGTAGCACTTATCACATTTTCGGTGCATATAACTACATGGAGGACCATAGAGGGAACCAGCAACAAAATTCTTCATGGTATGGTGAAAAAGCTCAAAATTTCTTTTACTATAACAAAATTCCTTGGAGGAAACGTTACTAGCTTCCTTGGCTAGACTTGACGGATCAATTGAAGAGATTCGAGAACTATCAAAATCTATGGATACGAGGATAGCTCAGTGGGATGCAACCTTATGGGATTCAGAAGATCAATTGGGGAGATCCACATATGTCATGGATAACATGCACCAACAATTCATTCCTAGGGATACTGACGTCCCAAGGCAAGAGGATAAGGAGCAATATACAATGCCGCGAA